>JAJIBD010005257.1:0-136712 GCA_021461705.1 Cryptotis parvus
CGGGAGCCACGGACTCAGGCTGGAGCGAGGAATTGCTCTTTGCAGGAAAGGAAAGTCAGTCCTAGGCCTTACCCAGGTCTGCCTCAAGGTTCTTGTCTTTCTCGCAGAAAAAGAATTTTCAGGAGCTCGACGAGCAGTGAAGTAAAATAGGTTTTATTGAGGAGGTTTTAGGTGAGGGGGAGGGAAAGAAGAGGAAAGAGTAACACGCTCAAGGGAGAACGCGGGCTGCTCCAAAGGCGGAGAGCGAGTAAGAGAGAGAGTACACATCTCAAGAGGGGAGATCGCGGGCAACACACGTGCTCAGGCAGCATGTGCACGCAGGCAACATGTGTACCCAGGCAGCATGTGCGCCAGGCGACATGTGTGCCCAGGCAGCATGTGTGGCGCGCAGGCGACATGTGTACCCAGGCAGCATGTGCGCCCGGCGACATGTGTGCCCAGGCAGCATGCTGGCGCCAAGATGCAACATGTGAGCCCAGGCAGCATAGCGGCGCATGCAACATGTGAGCCCAGGCAGCATGTGCGCGCGCTGTCCTTTGGTCAGGACGGCTTTTATAGATTTCTCCCCAAGTTACTCCCCATATGGGGCTTTAACCTCGGTTGCTAGGGCCCGGTTGCCAAGAGGAGTAGACTTTGGGGAGTGGTCTTCTTTGACTGGAATGTCCTGGGGTCTTCCTTGAGCTGGGTCCTGGGCTGGGCGGGAAGGACGATTCATCTCCCTCAGGAGATTTACACATTCCTTTTGGCCTTTCCTTCCTCCAGGGTCTATTGTTGATATGGTCTTATCAAGTTTGGTTTCGGGCTTTCAGTCAGGTGTGGCTCTGGATCTCTTCTTCAGGAATTTATTGCCATGTGGCGCCCCACCTGTCTGCCTGCCTACAACATATATATATATATATATATATATATATATATATATATATATATATATTCTAGTCTTGTGATTTTCACCTCTCACATTATGCTGTTTATTTTTGCTTAATCTGATATATCATTTTTCTTCCATTTTTCCTGCTCTCTTCAATACTACCCAGAGCATTTGCAGTAATGTTCCCTAGGCACACCTAGGTATGCACCATACCACCCTGCAAAAACAAAATAAAACACAAACATTTGTGTAGTTCCAGCAATTCTTCTACATTGTGAAAGTAGGCACAGTTATAAACTCTGGAAATAGAAAGTAAATTCAGTTTGCTAAATAAGAATGAAAATATACCTTTCAGATAGATGTTTGTTTTGGGGTAAAATTAAAAAGTAAATACTAATGTGGGTAGAGATACTGGAGTTACTTTGATATGGTTTTATCTGTCATTGTGTATTGCCTGTAATAAAAAGCACATAAGATATTCTGTATCATCTTCTGTTGTTTTTTCTGCTGATCCTGCTGTCATTGCACCTGAGCAAATAAGTGTTATTTCTATTTCATGGCATGTTTGTTTTGTTTGGAAGATGAGGTGATTTGTAGCAAAGACTCATGATATACATGAGATTCACATATCTGTTTTACTCACAGAAAAGTTAGGTTTAACATTTCTAAAACATTTTGTGTTTTCTTATATGATGCAGGAATGTCCTGTCGGGTCGGAGGCACAGAGGTGAGACACCAGGAACACGATGTATATCTATTAATATTTTTAATAATCACCAGCCGGAGGGGCAGCAGATCTCATAATGGCTAGAGCTCGCTGACCTGAACTAACTCAGTTGACTAACTGAACTGACTGACCCACCTCCACACAGACCCCAACTCCATTATCCCCCTCCCCCATCTCAAAGGGCAATACAGCTTAAAGTTTTCATGGTTTACATTACAAAGACAGTTCACATTCATTGAATAGGACTTAGGAACAATAGGAAGGAGACAACCAGGAACCAAAAACCTGCAGGGGGTGCTATCTAGGTAAGGAGATGAACAAAAGAACGCATTACAGACTAGCCCATGATGGCAAGGACGTGTCAGACAGAAGAACAAGAAAAACCTGTTTTCTGCCTAACTTTAAGCATCCTCCATTAGACTCCATCTTGGGCTAGTTATAGCCAACAGGGAAATGTGCAGAGAAATGACCTAGGATAGCTTTGTCTGGGTATACCTGCAGCTGATCAACAGTTTCACTAGGGATTTCTACATACTAACTCTATTAGGAGACAGTCTGCCAGGAAGTCCCTGTGTATCTGTTAACAGGCAGTATCCATCAGACCTTCCTTCGCATATCCTTAGATCTACCTTCTGCCAACACTTATATATTGTTAGGTTTACAAAATTTGTGCTAAGGCTAACAGTTGTAAAGGCCAAAGTAACAACACAGAGGGTTTGCTACTTGCCTTGGATGCAACAGATGCAAATAGGATCCCTGATAACTTCATATGTCCCCTGAGCCCTCCAAAAGTGATCACTGAGCTCTGCATGTGTGACAGAAACCCACTTCCTCCCCGAAAACAACAAACAGATTTAAGCCTCATAACCAAGGAAAAAAAATCACTCAACACTATTTATATTGTTTACTAGATAATATTTATATAAATCAATAATTGCTTTATATATAAATATTGCTGTTGTAAATCTATGAGAACAGACTATTAATGTAAGAGTCACAAAGTAGGATAATGTTTTAATCTTAAATAAGTACCATCTCTACTTTAAAATTATTTTATGAAAATAGATGACTAAAATACCTGTTCATTGGATTTTATTAAATATATACATATATATTTTTATTTAATAAAATCCAAATTCAAATTGACTTTTAAATGTTTTCCTTTTCAATAAATTTTATGATATGTTCATTTTAGGCAATAGTCTGAATTTTATCTTGTTAACTATACATATGTCACATTGCTTAAGTGATTTGTTTTCAGTCATTTATATTGATTTAGGAAGCATTAATTTAAATTCTATCTGTAAATAAATATGGGATTCATAACATCAGAAAATACATTGGGAACTGTATCACAGGATGTAAGATAATCATCTCTTATACAGTAGGGATTTTATATGTTTTGTGTATATACATGCTTGGGTACATTCAAATAAAAACTATAGTTGCACTCAAGCATGAAAACTTAGATACAGATTCAGATTTAAATAAAGATTTTGCTTTTCTTGGTGGGGAGGGTAACTCCCGGCAATGCTCAGGGACTTCTCCTGGCTTACACTCAGGAATTACTCTTGGCGGTGCTCGGGGGACCATATGGGATGCCAGGGATCTAACCTAAATGCCCTACCCGCTGGACTATCACTCCGGCTCCTGAATAAACATTTTGAAAAAGAGAGACATCATCAAGAACCAATACTCAGAAGAAAATTAATGTGAAGGGAGAGAATGAGAGCAAAGTGTGTTCAAGAGGTTTGAAAGACAAGTCCACGCATATCAGACACATCGAGACAAGTAAGAAGGATATCTTCCAGGCAGGTGAAGCCATGAGCGAACAAGGCTGCTTGAATTCAGAGAAAAGGTAGAGTGATGCCTCAGCCTCTTTGTATTGTGAAATTTGTATTATTCATATTTTATTCATACATTATTTTTATTTTATTCATACATTTTTTAACTAAGTTACCAAAATCTGCATGATCTTTTTCCTGGCATGCGTTATTCAAATTTCTTGAGAAACTAGATATAAAACATGTTTCAACTTAATATCCTAGATTGTGAAAATATCACAGTGATCAAAATTTTGTAGGTTGTACTAAAATGAGCTAAGTCAAATAATTTAATTTCACTTGAAATCAATGGATACTGTTAAAGATTGTATTCTTGATAATTAACTAATATTGATAATAAAAGTTTGAATAATTGATAACTCAAAATAACATTATCAATTGTACTCATTATATTCTATAAATAATAATAAGTATGAAAATATATTTCACATTTCCATATATATAGATTATTATGCATATTATAGAAAATTAATAATGGATTTATATGTAGATATTGATTTATTTTCATTTCTTTTACAGTTCCCACAAAATTATTATAGTCATTGCAATATGGTTGGAAAAATCCAGAATGTACTCTAAACTTAGAATATAAATACAGATATATATATATATACACAGAAATGCATCTATGCTTATGTGTATGTGTTTGGGGAATGGGAAGTTTATCTGTACCCAGAATATACTCAAGGCTTACTTCTGGTTCTGTGTTCAGCTGTTACTTCTAGTGATGTTCAAGGGAAACTATGTGGTTCTAGAAACAAATCAAAGGTGATTGTCAAATATGTTCAAATGTGAACACAATAACCCACTGAACAATCACCTCAACCCCTACAATATCTCTCCAGCCCTATCGGTACCCATATACCTGATTAATTATTTAGTCAGTATTAGCTTCTCTAGAGCTCGGGACACGGGACATTTATATGTGACATTTATCCCGGTAGTTTGATCCTGTGGTACAATTTTGATAGATCATTCAGGGTGTGCCCTTGTCATGAATATTTGCACTACCATGGCAGCATTTTGAAGCAGTGTCCTGAACTCAGGGCCTTTGCACAAGGAAGACTTTAGTTCTACACTTGAGATACCCGTGGATTACCATGGTTTTTTAAAGCAAAACTAACTTGCATTAGAAACAATAGACAAAATAAAGAAATGATTGGTCCATATTATAAAACAGATTTATATAATACATTTGGGGGTCAGTGATAATTAGTAGAGACTGGAGAATAGGTATGTACAAGCTGGCATCTATGTGTAAATTAATATGTGACCCTGGCATAATCTAAGACTTCATTTCAAATTATATAAGGAACAAAGATAGAGATAGCTCAAAAAAGCTGGACAATATGCCAAACCTACATTTGGTGTCTGATAGCAACTGACACTGCTGGGAAACACTGACTGTAGTCCTGGTGAACCCCAAGAATTATAGGGTAATTCATGATAGTTGAAAAATCTTAGGGCAGAAGATTGCCAGGCCAATCATGCAAATCTGGGCAAATAGAAAGCGAAGTAGCTTTGAACAAGGTAATTGTCAATATAAATTATGAGGGAATTGAAATAGAAGGTAGCAAGGGATGAATTTTTTTAATTTTTTTTTATTTTTACAATTACAAAGATTACAATTAAAAAGTTCATATTTGGGTTTTGGTCATGCAGTGTTCCAGCACCCATCCCGCCACCAGTGCCCATCTCCCACCACCAACATCCCCGGTTCCCTCCCCCCCCCCCCCAGCCCTCCTCCATGGCAGGTTCTTTATTTCTTTCCATTTCTCTCTCTTTCTCTTTCCTTTCCCTCCAGACTATGGATTACAGAACATACATTAAAGGGTTGTCATGTGTATCTTTTTGCCTCTATTTAATGCTCAGTTCTAGGTTGGCATTAGTACCCTAGACTATACCTTGGAGTTGCTGACCGATTGCTGTCTCTAAATGTCAAGGGGATTTGATGATTAAAAAGTACTGATAATGCAAATATGCTGAGGGTTTGCTGGGAACAAAATGTTCAGTGCTGTGCTGCATTATTACTTCCCAATAAATCCAGAACAGCATCATTGTATCACTGTCTTCCCACATATCATCTGTTTGCTCGAGTGGGCACCTGTCACAGGAGAGATAGCCTATGGGCATCATCCCTCTCCAGGAACATGAAGAGCCTCAAACCATTTCATCAGGTCATGGGAATGAGGTCTATACTTTTTACTGGTATTTGGCATATCAAATACGACAAGGGTAGCATGGCAGGCGCTGCCGTGTGGGTGGCATACTCTTTTCGTCACCTCTGATCTCTAGCATTTATTTCTTTTGGGGAGGAGTCACACCCGGCGATGCTCAGGGGTTACTCCTGGCTCTGCACTCAGGAATTACTCTTGGCAGCGCTCGTGGGACCATATGGGATGCTGGGAATTGAATCTGGGCCGCACAGGCCGGCCACGTGCACGGCAAACACCCTACCCACTGGGCTATTGCTCCGCCCCACCAGCATTTATTGATGAACCGTGTGAGCCGAGCTGTGATCAGCTCTTGTGCTGGGTGGAGTTCTGGACGAGAGAGATGTCCGGATGTGGAAAATGACGGCCCTCATGGAGTAGGAGTCCTATGGCTTCTTAAGTAGGCTCTGCTGGGGTGGCGGGCCAGGGCTAGAACCCACCATCCCTTCCGGGTGACTTGTGAATGGCTGGGCACAGGGAGAGCCGGTAACAGCTCTGCCCCATGTCTGTGAGTCTCAGCATAATATGAAATAACAAGAGGATAAAATTTAAGAAACTGAATTTTTTCAAAGAAGGGGTATTAGAGAAAAATGAAAAAAAGTCTTCTATTTATTAGTAAAAAAACAGTTTTAAATAATTTTTATGATCTATTTTTGTGTATGCTTCTTGGTATCAGACTTGGTGATAACTAAGGTACACCATAATATTTAAAATATTTGAGTGAACTCCTTATTATATCACCTATATATTTTATGGTATAGTTTCCTAACAGAACTATTTCTTTTAAAATAGAAACTTGGTCTTGTCCTATTTGGGGTAGATTTCTTTATTGCATATATATTAATTGTTCTATATTATTAATGAAATCTTGTTTAGTATATTAACTGTAATAAGTAGATATATAATGCATTTGGTGATTAAGAAGGAAAGAAATTTAGCAGTCTGACACATTTAGAAATGTTTCCAGATCATGATGCTAGATATGACAAAAAGAAAAGTGGTTATTAATGAGTCTCAAATGTGATAAATCTAGCTTTCATTAGGAACAAATGACTACTTATTATTGAGTTAAAATATTTAATCATGATTTTATATATATATATATATGAATGAAGTTTTTTTTATAATTTTTTGTCCATCGCTTACTTATTTTATTTTTCTAGCAATAAAATGAATAAATAAACCATATTTTGATTTCTGTGAATCCATTCAACATTAGGTGAATAAATTTAATAAAGTTTCTGTATAAAATATTGTATAAATATTGTATATAATATGTTTCATTAATCACATATACTGATATGAATTTCAAAAAAATAAGGCATAATCACTAGTTTTGGTTGTTCTACTATATGAACACAATTTCTAAAATGTGAGCTTTCACTGACAATTGAATTTGTGATTTAATTACTCCAGTATCCAAGACTGTAAAAACTGTATCTGACAATATGAAGTTATGTATTAGTTTTTTTTTAGCTGATATAAATGCTCTTAATAATATTGATTGTAATTCCTTCTTCAAAAAAATAGATTTCTTGTTTAACAGTTCTTATATATAATTCTAATAACTTGGACTTGTTTTTTTCTATATTCTGTCTAGAATTGGAATTTAGTCATTTTATAATTTACTCAGCATATGATCACAATTATATTTTAGATTCACAAAGAAAACCTCCTTAATTTAACCAATTGACCAGGTACTTGTCCATTCAACTTGGAGTTCACTTGATCACTTGAATCCCGTTATTCATCGATTTGCTCGAGCTGGTGCCAGTAACATTTCCATAGGACCCTATCACTTGCAATGTAGCCCAATGGCATATGGTTGATTCAGGAATATGAAGAGCCTCAAACCATTCCTTCAGGTTCTTGGCAAGGAAGTCTGACCATCTTGTAGGTGGGCCGCCACATGATCTTTTGACATCCCATGGGATCCAGTCGGTAACGGCTCTAGTCCAGCGATTGTCTCCAAATCCCATTACATGTCCAGCCCATCTGATTTTCGAGGCCTTAGCAAACGAGACAGCATCCCTGATTCTGGAATAGTGAAGGAGGTCAGAACTCCGGATTCCTTCTCCTCACTTGAGTAAGGCGTGATATCCAAGCATAGCTCTTTCGATTCCTCTCTTGGAGACCTGAATAGCATTCTCATCCTGCTTTCGTAGGGCCCAGGTCTCTGAGGCATATGTTAATGCAGGGAGAATGGTGGAGTCAAAGAGATGTGCCTGGATCCGGAGGTTCTTTGTCCTTTTAGCTATTTCTTTGATGTTTTTGAAGGCATTTTATGCTGATCTCTTCTTCCTGTGCAGCTCAGGTTTTAGGTCATTCATCATGTTGACTTCTCGACCTAGGTACACATAACTGCTGCATTCAGAGATGTTTGTTCCATTGAGAGTGAATGGGGCCTCTGGAACTAGTTCATTTTTAATGAACATAGTTTTCTTTAGATTCAGTTTTAGACCTATCGTTCCACATTCTTGGTCGAAGTCAGCCAGCATTTGAGCCACTTGGCTAATGGTTGGTGTTAGTAGAAAGATGTCATCAGCAAAGCAGATTGTTGTAGTTGCCGGCCATCTATTTCACTCCCATTCCTTCCCATTCTCATTATTGCATGATGTTCTCAAGGGTGGCACTGAAGAGTATTGGTGAAATGGTATCACCCTGGGGAGCCCCTCTTTTGACATCAATGATCACTCCTTTGTATAATGGTGAGGTGGTGAGGTCCTGGTGGGATCTCAATTATGAAACTGAGAAATTCTACATGGAATTAGAAGAGTTCTATAAAAAAGATCACACCTTCTACAAGATCATTGTTGGTGATTTTAATGCCAAGATAGGACCAAGAATATATGCTGAAGAACTCCAAATCGGGACCCATGGCCTAGAATGGAACGAACAGAGTGAGAGACTATCTGAGTTCATCATGTCCACCAAGACCATTCATGGGAACTCACGGTTCCAGAAGGCTGAAGTGAAAAGTTTGACATGGTAATCTCCTGGTGGACAGTTCCGCAATGAAATTGACCACATCATCTTAAATCAAACGGTTTTGTCTGACCGATGTTGCTGTCCTCCCTAAATTCCAAACAGGATCAGACCACCATCTCCGTGCAAAATTTTACCTCCTGCAACGGGGAGAAAAGGCTGCAAAGTTTAAGAAGAGAACTCCCAGAACGACCACAACTTGGAGTTATTTATGTTTAAAAAACTGCATATTTCACTGTATATCCTAATTCATCTATGCTTCATTTCACTTAATTTAGACCACAGTTGGTTTAAATTTTTCAAAGTACTTAATCTTCCAAATTTGTATACATAGAATATCTTAAATAATAAACTTAAGACTAGTATCCTTTAAAAAAAATTAATATAGGTCCTCTGCTTCTTTCTGGTTTGTTTTTTGCTGTTCTTATTTAATAATATTTAAAAGCAAACATGATTTAATTGATTTTGCTTTTTTTAAAAAATTACTTTATTTTCAAATATTAATTATATTCTGTTTCTTGCTTTGCTCCTGAAACTGTTCCTTCTCTCAGATTTTCTATTGGCTGTCTACAAGAAATTTCCCATGAAAAAAAAGTTTCTTAGTGATTTTAGGAAGTCTTTTTTTAAATTCTTTTTATCTTTTTTAAAAAAAATATTTTATTGTACCACTCTAAGATATACAATTACAAAGATGCTCTTGTTTGTTTTTCAGTCATACAGTGTTCCAGCACCCATCCCTCCACCAGTGTCCATTTCCCTCCATCGCTGTACCTGATTCCCTACCCCCTTCTCTAGCCTGCCTCTATGGCAGGTTTATTATCTCTTTCTCTCTCTCTCTCTCTCTCTCTCTCTTCCTTCTCTTACATATCGTGAATTTTAATACACACACTTTGAGGCTATCATGTGTATCTTCATGCCTGTATTTAATGCTCAGTTCTAATTTGGAATTAGCACTTTCAACAATTATTAGCACACTGTTCCCTTCTCTGTCTTACCTAACCTCTGAGTCCCACACATTTGTGGTAATTTCCACCTTTAACAAGACTTCTTTAATCATATACACATATGATATAATTTTTAGTCTCTGCAGTTATAACCTCAGTTTTTTTTTATGTTTTTTTTTCATGGAGTTAATGACACCCACATATTGATGAACAGAGTTAGTCTGGAATTTCAAAATTTATAAATAATTACTTTTTAAAATCTATATATCTGTGCAGCAAAGATATAATTGTAGTTCACAAAATGTTAAGGACTTTTTTTGAGGTAATGTGTGTATATTCTTCTCCTTATCAAAGTACCGAACCAAATATATGCTATGTAATAAAATATCAGTAATTTTAATTCTCTATTATTATAATTCTTATAACCACCAAACTCTTCTCCGCCAGAAAATATTTCTAAAACATATTTGTAAAACGTGTATGAGTATTAACTTTAAAGGTATCTTGGACAAACATCTTTTTATCTTTTATGACAAGAAAAGTAATTATTTCTTACACATCTTCTGAATAGCTCTTTTTTGTTTTGGTGATTAAACCTTTTACACACAGAATTATTTCAATGCAACTAAGTTTTTATCAAAATAATAAAAAAGTTATTAAATTATATAATTAATACAGTATACCAATATTATTAATATATAATTTACACATAAAAGTATTTATTCCCCCTTCCCAAGATGATAGAAATCATTAGAATTAATAAATTTTACTTTATTAATCTTAAAATCTGTGGTCTTACACCTTAGAGAACTTAGGAATATTATTATTTATAATTTTTAGATATTTGGCATAATTTTTGCTTTTTTCTGGTAATTTGAACCCCCTAATCTAATACTTTAGCTTTTCAAGGCACTTTCTCTGAAATGTGCAATATAGCTTTTTTCAGCTTCTATATGAATTCTGCACAAGATAGTAATATAAAAATTTATATACAAAATTTGTACTTATAGCAATTGTCTTCAAAGTTAGTTCTTCCCATGGGCATGCTTTAGGAAGCAAGTTCCTCTCCTCTAAACAAGGTCAGAGTAAAAAGAAAATGAGACGAGAATGATAAAAAATACATAATGATATACACTGAAATAGTATGTTTTATATACT
The DNA here is from genome assembly GCA_021461705.1 of Cryptotis parvus. Taxonomy (NCBI): domain Eukaryota; kingdom Metazoa; phylum Chordata; class Mammalia; order Eulipotyphla; family Soricidae; genus Cryptotis; species Cryptotis parvus. The sequence continues at coordinate 10,740 of JAJIBD010005257.1, forward strand.
GTGAAATATCTCTGAATAACATAACATACACTTTGCAGAAGAAAAGGGGAAACATTACTAAATTTGCACATAAAGTCATGTTCAATTATTTATTTATGAAACACTTACAATAGTCGAGGTCTCGTTTGGTATTCGCATTTCTGTAGTTAAATATACACAGATTCAAAATAGTAGACAAAGTATCTATTGTACAAAAACATTGCTCCAGGTGTTAATTGTCAACCTTATTTCTTTCATGCTTCATTTTGATTGTTTTTGTAAAATTCTTTGGCAAAATGTAGAGGAAAAAATTTAAAGAATGCTTGTGTTCTCTATGCTTTCAAAATAAGTTATAATAGCAATTTTCAAGGAAACTCCCACTCTCCCAGCTCAGAGATAACCATTCTGTTGCTGCATATGTATTTCCTCATGAATATTTTCTCTCTTTTCTATCTTGTTCTTGCTATCTTTTTCCCTCCCCATTATATAAATACACAGAAATTGTTTCTTATTTATGTGTGTTTTTTATGTGTGTTTATAAGAGGAAATAGCAATTTGTCACTCAATATATTTTTGCAACACTATCCTCTTTTTTTTCTTTTGGTTAATTCATAAATTACTTGTTATTTTTTAGTATTCTTTAAAAAACTACTTCACTGCTATTACTGTCATTATTTTCTGCAAACCAAAAACATGGATTATGTATACCTTAAATGATATCTTAAATAGATATTTTCCCTAAAAAGGCATGATATTCAGCATCTCCAGTAGAGGAATGAAGATGAAAAGCAAATCAAATATGATTATTTTGTGCTTTTAAAAATAGTTCTTTCAAATAAGGAAAGTGTTAACCTATACATCAAGAATAAAACTTTGTATATACAGTGATAACCCAAAATAGTAAACTCACTATGGAAACTTTAAAAGAGATTCCTAGGAAAATTTTAAAAGATATTGTCATATGATACAGCAATTCTCCATCTATTTACATAACCAAATGAAATGAAATCAGGTTCTTGAAGAAATAATTTGCACTCCATGTTCATTCTAGTGTTATTCACACTAGCCAATTAATGGAAATAGTTTGGTGTTCATCAAAAGATGAATGGACCAACATGCTTCCACTTACACACATATGTACACACATAATAGCATAAAAACCAATAAAATAAGGGACTGAAGGGATCCCATGTGATTGCACAGATCTTAGCCACTTGCAATACACATGGGGTGATGCAGTTTCAATTCTGGCGCCTTATACTGTCCCCAAGCTCAAACAGTATTGAATTCTGATGAAGATTCTGGAGTAATCTCTGAGCACCACTTTGTGTGTCCTCACCCCGTCAAAATTTTTTCTACAAATTTAGTGTATGAGTCCATATGTGTAGTTAAAGTGTACAATTAAAATTGCTAAGAAAGCACATGCTGAGTGAAATTAATCAGAAGGAAAAGGACAGATATAGAATGACTGCATTCATTAATGGGATATAAATATATACTAGTGTTTTACTAAATGTGGGACATAGTAATGTCAGACAGAACTCACCATTTAATATATACAAAGAGACTTACATGATATACCCTAAATGTCTGCATGGCTAGCCACAATGTGTGAAAGAAGAGGGAGAGAGATACAGAGAGATAGATAGAGAGAGAGAGAGAGAGAGAGAGAGAGAGAGAGAGAGAGAGAGGGGGTATCTGCTATTGAGGCAGCCTGGGGTTAGGCGGTGTGGGTATATTGGTGGTGGGAATGGGGCACTGGTGGAGGGATGGGTGCTGGAATACTATATTCACATGTATAACTTGTCTTCCCGTATCATCAGTTTGCTCGAGTGGGCACCAGTAACATCTCAATATATCCTGTCACTTGTGAAATAGCTCAAGGGCGTCAGCCCGCTCCAGGAACATAAAGAGCCTCAAACCATTCCATCAAGTCATGGGAATTTAATATTTCCACCAATACTGTATTACCAAGAACCAATTATGAACACCTTTGTAATTGTATGTCTCACGGTGGTATAATAAAAAAGTTCTTTTTAAAAAGCCAAATGGGTATTGGTTTAAAAAAAAAAGAAAAGAAAGCTCATCTCAGTTGTGTTCTTAACAAAATAAAACAAAGAATGTTACCAAAATTACCATATAAGGTGGATTTTCAGAATGTAATTGGAAAAGAATAGTAACGAGTACATTTTATTTTTTGGGATTTTTATTTCCCAGGCTTTTCTTAAAGTTGCAAGTTAGCACCTACATTTAAGATAAACTATCATAAATTAATTGTATGTGTTTTATAGAGTTGTATGTCTTGGTAGGAATAATCAATAATAGCTACTCATAGTTATGTATTCTTGATAACAATAAAGAAACAAAACTAACTATACTAAACCAAAATGAAGATAATAAGAAATATCCATTGCAAATAAGTTTATAGTTTTGAAAAGAGAAACACAACCATAAAGACCTTATTCAAAAGATTTAGATAGGGAATATTTGTGAAGAACTGAAGTAAAATCTTTATAATTGTTATGTTTAACATAATGGAAAAACTAGTTATTTTTAACTCTTACACTTAATATGATTTGTATGAATCAAAATAGTCCACCTTGCATTTTAAATATTTCATTCAATATTATTCTGCAAATACCCACTAAAATATCCCTAGGATCTTCAGTGTGGATTTTTCTTATCATTTAGAAATAAAAAAAATAAAATTTACATAAATTAACATAGTAAGTTGAATAACTTTGACAGAAGGTAATTCAGAAATAGAAATCACAAAGGATAATACTGAGTCAGAAATATGAAAGACTATTTTTTAACTTCACATAATTTTATTATGCAATACACATGTTTGATTAACCTTTTATCTGTATATCTAAATTTTATTTATTTATAATTTGTAAATTACTAAAAAGCTGTACATAACTTTACTATATTTGATATTGATGTCATTATTCCAATGAGTTAAATTCTCGTTCTTTACTAGAATTCAAAAACATGTTTTGCTAGAAAATTTTTTTCAGAAAAATTACTCTGCTTATTGACTAATGGAAAGTGTGATGATAAATCTTTTTACCTGCAAATTGCTAAATTGTTAAAAGTTTTCTTTGGCCATAATAAATAACAAATAGACTTGAATTATTTTTGAACTGTAAGATGTTTTGGCAATTAACATTATTTTCTTGTCTGTCTTAAACTATTACAATTGACTTTCATCTAGTATACAGTCCAATTATGAAGCACAGTTATGGTTTTGCTTTTATTCAACACACATTAATTGTTGTTTTAGAAAACTTTGAATTCCTCTTTCAACCATTTGCAAGCAAATATATTTAAATGTTTCTTTCCAAATCTAAGGCTTTTGATTACTCAGTCTCCTCAGAATAGGTAGATACTGTTATGCTGTTACATTGACTCTGTACAGAGTGATAAATATCCTGCAGTATTTTTTTATGTGGGGTTGGTTTTGGGGCTCCACCTGGCAGTATGCAGGGCTTACTTCTGTCTCTGTTACAGGGATTACTCCTGATGAGCTCCAGAAATATTGGCAGTGAAAAGGTAGGGACCAACTGGGGCCATTTCCACACTAGGAAAGTCCAGTCCTTGAATATTGTACTGTCCTTTCATCTCAGCTCTTGAGAAATCTTTTGTTTGTTGCTATAAGTGCACATAAAAACGTTCATTCAGTTTCAAATGAACGTTTCAAACGTTCATTTGAAACTCGCAAAGTGTGTTTGTTCCCTCTTTAGATAAGATTTTCTGAGAGGGGTAGACACTGTAGAATCTGTTCTTTCTCTGCAATTTCATTTCTACTGCCTGTGTTTAAAAGTAGAATTCAAAACCTTGTGCCCATACGGATGTAACATGTGGAGGGAAATTCTTGCTTAGAGTTCTTTAAAGGACCTCCTCCTTTTCTATATAATTTTCCAACAGGGTCTTTCTACATTTACAGAAAGGAACAATGAAATATTCCTTTTTCTCATTAGGAAGATAACTTTGTAGACATAATTATGCTAATATAGATAACCATGCTTCCTCTTTCATTCAATTATAAAGAAAAACAGTGCTTTATTTTTATCCTCTCATCTCTTTTTCAAACATCGTGTTCAAGGGGCTATCTTCATGGAATGTTCATTCATGAATCATAATATGGAGGTTCCTTTTTAACATTTTTCTTTGAATATTGAACCTTAACTGCCATTACTTGCCATACATTTAGTAATCACTGTATCACTGTATCACTGTCTTCCTGTTCATCATCAATTTGCTCGAGTGGGCACCAGTAACGGCTCCATATGTCCTGTCTCATGCAAGTAGAGCCCAAGGGCACCTGCTTGCTCCAGGAACATAAAGAGCCTCAAACCATTTCATCAGGTCATGGGAATTAGGTCTATAATTGTTACTGGTATTTGGCATATCAAATATGACATGGGTAGCTTGCCAGGCTCTGCCATGCGGGTAGCATACTCTTGTAGCCATCTCTAAATCCATCATATGCCATGGAGGAGGGCTGGGGGAGGGGGAGGGAACCGGGGACATTGGTGGTGGGAGATGGGCACTGGTGGCGGGATTGATGCTGGAACACTGTATGACCAAAACCCAAATATGAACTTTTTAATTGTAAATCTTTGTAATTGTAAAAATAAAAAAAAATTAAAAAATTAAAAACAATAAATAAATCCATCATATTGATGAACCGCACAGCCACGATAGGCTGGTCTGCTGGGTGGAGTTCTGATGAGGGGGAAGTCCGGATGTGGAAAATGGAGGCCCTCATGGAGTGGGGGGGTCATCTAGCTTGTTGCGAGGCTCTGCTGGGGTGGCGGGCCAGGGCTAGAACCTGCCATCCTCCCTCCCTGGTGCCTCATGAGTGCTGGGCACGGGAGAGCCAGTAGCAACTCTGCCCCATGTCTGTGAGTCTCTCAGGACTGTGAGAGACACAGGAAAGCAAACATACTGAAAACCAAGAAAAAAACCCACACCCCTCAGTCTCCCTCCCACCCTGTCACCACCAGAGCCCTTCACTGTGGTAGCAACAGATGGTACTTCTGTGGCAGCACTGGGCTCTGCACATACCTGTGGAAAACTCACCTCCAGACTGACCAAGGAGTTGCGTGAGAGATCTAAGGATCTGAGACTGGTCAGATTCATCAGAGAGCTGCCCAGGTGAGTGATCTTTTCTTGGTAAGTTCCAGAGAAATCAATGCTTTTTTATTTTTTTTTTAATATTATTATATTATAATTATTATAATTATTTTTTATTATAATTATTTATTTTTTATGATTGGTTCAGTAATTATCTTCTTGTCTCTTAAACAGATTTTCCTAAACTGCACATATTTATGTGTTGAAACATAAAATAAAATAGTTTTCATTTTCATTTTTATTTCAGTCTATAGAAAGTAATTCTGATCAAGCTCTCTTCTTTGCAAATAGCCATTCATTTTCTAAAAAATTAAATGTATATATCAGGAAATGAATAGAATTATTATCTAAATTTAGGTTTAATAAGGACATTGAAGACTATATCATTTGTTCCAAAGTAAAATTCAAAGGACTAAGTGTTAATAAAAAGAAGCCATAAATGCTACCCTGAACTTCCTTAAAGTGTGATTTGACAATGATTTCTTAACTTTAAATAAAAATTATTAGATATATATGCAGGAATAAGGAAGAGCAAAATAAGACATCAAGTTCCATCAAAATCATACATACTAAGGCACAAAATTTACATTAAAGAGACTTAGTGTTGGTGACTTATTAGACTCATATTCTTCCTAGGAAAGTTAACATTTTGTTTGGAATTTTATCATATATGGCAATTTCTTAGGGTATAATAACTTCTTTATGGGTGAATAACTAAAATAATTTCTTCAGGAAAGCAGCTACTGTCTTATTCTCTAAATATTTTTATCTGTCTCGTTGTTAGAATATTTCCAAGATATGGTTACCTTGCTTAAGTTGTGTTTTTCATTAGAAATATTTCCAATTTCTTGTACAATTTTATATTTTAAGACTTACTCCCTGAATAGATATGTTAAAGTACAATAAAAGCATTATATCATTATGCTGGGATAGCACAAAATACTGAATAGTTTAAGAGATATTGATGTACCTATAAATTACCCACTTTGAAAAATTCTATTTCCACATAACTTATTTGAGATAATGAGCATTTAATGGGAAAAGCTACTTTTTAGTTGTTTTTAAGTAATTTTTTATTTTTACCATTTTAGCTGATACAAGTATATGTACTGATTAGCTTACTGATGTGATTTTGTTTAAGTATCTGCAGCTGAACAATTGAAATAATCATCATTATCTGAAAAGCATTTGATCTGTATCCAGACATTCATGGCTAATGTTGAGAAATAAATAAGGGAAATAATGAAAAAGGAGCAATGCATAACTGAATTGGCGTGCAAAGCATAAAAATTTGCAAAAATTACATAAATAGAAAATTTAAATGTATTTGAAACTTCTTCAATTACAAATCATTCATAAATGATAGTGAAAACTGGGTAATAATTTGTATGCTGTATTTTAAAGAAGTTATCCAAACCTACAAAGCATAACTTAATAAAACAGTAGTTTGAAAAAATAATAAAATAAAATAAATAAAACAATAGTTTGAATCCCATTATTGGTACATTAACTTGCCGTGATTATGTGAATTATTAAAAGAAAAAAACATATTGACTAATATTCATAGATATGGAGCAATTATTTTTAAACCAAATTAAAAATATTTTCACTAATTTTTTTATTTAAAATATATATGTGGGTTTTTTAATTACTAGTTTTGGCATATTGAATATGCAATGGTCAGCTTGCCAGGCTCTGCCGTGTGGGCTGTATACTCTTAGTAGCTTGCTGGGCTAAGCACTGCCAGGAGTAATTCCTGAGTGCAGAGCCGGGAGTAACCCCTGAGCATCGCTGAGTGTGGCGTCGCTCTCTGCCCTGACAAGCAGGTCATACCCTTCAGCCGCTCCATGTAGCCGGAGGACACACGGCCTGTGCCCCAGTCGTCCCACTGGCGGTCCTTGATGAGCGCAGCGAACATGGTGGCGGTAAAGATGGTAAAGGAAGATGACCGACAGGTGTCCGTAGTTGTGTCGCCCCCGGGGTCGACCCCCCCCCGCAGCCCGCCGGGGCACAACCGAGGGCCTCTCCACCCACGCGCCCTGGCAGCCGCTGCGCTGCCCGCAGGCCAGCCGGACCCTCGCCCGTGAATTGTCCTCACGCCCCGGAGCTAGGCCCCACACCTGGCATTCACACGGTCGTTAACTAGAGCTGTTACCGACTGGATCCCACGAGATGTCAAAAGATCACGTGGCTGGGGCCAGAGCGATAGCCCAGCGGGGGGGTAGGGTGTTTGCCTTGCATATGGCCGGCCTGTGCCAGCCCAGGTTCGATCCCCGGCATCCCATATGGTCCCCGAGCACCGCCAGGAGTAATTCCTGAATGCAGAGCCAGGAGTAACCCCTGAGCATCGCCGGGTGTGACCCAAAACGCAAATTTAATAATAAATATATAAATACTATATCACGTGGCTGCCCACCTACAAGATGGTCAGACTTCTTCATCAAGACCCTGAACGAACTGTTTGAGGCTCTTAGTATTTCTGAAACAACCAAATGCCATTGGGCTACACTGGCACGTGATAGGGTCAAATGGAAATGTTACTGGCACCTGCTCGAGCAAATCGATGAATAACGGGATGTCAAGTGATGTCAAGTGATCAAGTGATATATGTGGGTTAAGCTGGTGTGATAGTACAGTTGGTAGGACACTTGCCTTGCTCAAATTGGAGTTCTGTTGAATCATGACACCACATATTGTAACTGAGCCTGCCACCAGGAGTGATCCCTGAACACAGAGCCAGGAATATGTACTGAACACCAACCCCCAAAAACTTCATAAATAATTTAAATAAAAATTATGCATGGACTAGAGAGATATAACAGTCGTTAGGAAAGGCACTTGGCTTGTACACATTTAAAATTGATTAAACAGCAATGCCTCTACATTCCCGAGCCCTGCCAGGAGTGACTCCTGCATAAAATGTCAAGAGTAAGCCCTAAGCACCTTTAGGTATGGCACCAAAGCAATAAAATAAGCAAACAAACTATATATTTATATGCATAGAAAATATATATATGTAAATATGATGTATATGTAATATGTCTATATAATATATATGTAGTATTAATATATGTTAATATTATATATAAATTAAATGATATACATAATATATGAAATTATATATCAATATTAATAAATATATTAATACTAATGTGTAATATATGTGTAATATGTAACATAATGAAATATATATGTAATATATGCATTATATATAATACCATCACTGTCTAATCTACTTTCTTTTTAGTACCATGAAAAATAGCTAATGCTAAAATATGTATTTCACAATAAAATATATTGGGATTGACTAGCAATTATTGAATGTGTTGTGAGCATAGGATAAAAGCTTAAAATATAGAATAACTATATAAATCAAAACCTAAACATCTGAAAGGGAAATGGTAGAAAAAAAGAACACACAGTTTTGCCAACGGAATGTTTGAAATTGTTTTATTTTATATTTTTACTATGAATTTTTGTTTTGGGGATCATACTTTTATGTGCTCTGGACTTATTCCTGTAGATTGCTTAAATATCACTCCTGGCAGTGTTTTGGAATCCGTATGAGGTTTTAGAAATTAAACCTGGCAGGCCATATGGAAGGCAAATGCCCTACCAGCTGTATTCCTCTTCTAGATCCTTAAATTATTTTTCTGTACTTATTTGTCTTTGAAATGGAATCTTTTTTTTTTTCTTAAATGTATCCTAAATGTTGCACTTTTCCAAAAGGGCTGGACCAGTCGGCACTCCCACCAACAGTGGATGAGAGTCCTTTTTTCACCACATCCACGCCAGCACCGGTTGTTCTTGCTGTTTTGGATGTGTGCCAGTCTCTGTGGGGTGAGATGGTACCTCATTGTTGTTTTGATTTGCATCTCCCTGATGATTAAAGATGAAGAGCACTTTTTCATCTGCCTTTTGGCCATTCAATTTCTTCTTTTTTGGAAGCTTATGTTCATTTCTTCTCCCAGTTTTTTGATGGGGATATATACCCGAGAGACCGAAAAACACATAGCAGAAACACTATCTGTACTTCTTTATTCATCTCTGCGCTATTCACTATAGCTAGATTCTGGAAACAACCTAAATGCCAGAGAACAGAGGACTGACCAAAGAAACTGTGGTTCATCTACACTATGGAATACTATGCAGCTGTCAGCAAAGATGAAATTATGAAATTTACCTGCAAATGGATGGACATGGAGACTATCATGCTGAGTGAAATTAGTCAGAAGGAAAAGGACAGATATAGAATGACTGCAGTCATTAACAGGATATAAATAGATACCAGTGTTTTACTAAATGTGGGAAATGGGAATGGCAGATTAAAACACACCATTGCATATACACAAAGAGACTTAAGTGATAAACTCTAAATATCAGCAGGGCTAGCCACAATGTGTAAAAGAAGAGGGAGAGGGATGCAGAGACAGAGAGAGAAAAGAGAGGAAACTGGGGTACCTGTTGTTGAGGCACCCTGGGGGTGGTGGGAGGGGGTGGGGTACATTGGTGGTGGAATTGGGGCACTGGTGGAGGGATGGGTGCTGGAATACTGTATTACCAAGAACCAATTGTGAACACCTTTGTAATTGTATGTCTCACGGTGGCATAATAAAAATTTTTTAAAAAATGTTGCACTTTTGAAACTCTGGTTTCATTCAAAAGGAACATTTGTTTCTATTAAAATTGCAGTCCAGCTTGCTCACACTTTTTACTTTTAGTCATAAAATATACACAAGAGTAATGAAATATATATATAGATTTGGATTATATCTGTATAATTTTATATACAGTATATAATCCAAATCTTTTTTATATAATTTGGATTATATACTGTATAATTATTATTATACAGTATATAATCCAAATTATATATTTTATGTGGGATAAAATTGATATAAAATGAATTTCATTGTGCCATGATATTTCTTTTTTTTTTTCTTTTTTTGGCTTACACTCAGAGGTGCTCAGTGGTCACTCCTGGTTCTTTGTTCAGGAATTATTCCTGGATGTGCTCGGAAGACCATATCATATGACTGGGATTGAACTCGGGTCGACTGTGGGCAAGGCAAACGTTCCACCCCTGTGCTATCACCCGACCCCCACGATGATATTTTTTAATTGGCAATTTACTTGAGTGAATTATATTCTTAGCATGTACACCTTGAATATGATTTATAAATATTGTATCACATTCATTAGCATTTAGGTCTTTTCACAATTTGTATTTTAGTGATTAATTTTTACTCTTTTCAGATAGGAAATTTTGTAAATTTTTATTGCTCAGCTAATATGACAAAAGAGATTGGCTGCTAGTTAATAGTGCTTCTCAAATTTAATTTAGGAAATTAATTTTTTATAAATTTGATCTTCATTCTTTACTGTCAAACTGTCACTTCTATCAGATTAATTGTCTGAGTAAGTTAGCATTTTATCCAAACGTGTAGATAATTCTAGAAATATTTCACATAGAGAACAAACTTACACACAAATACTTCTAACACTGAATTCATTTTCAAGTATTCCCAGACAATTCTCCACCAAGGTCATGTTCAAAACATCATAATTTGAATGGGTTACAGTGCTTTTTAGAGAATTACTTTATTATTACCATCATGCAAAGCATTTTTTGCTTATTTCTTGTAAAACCAAATTCCCCCAAATTTGACATAAAAAGATGTCATAAAAAGGCAAAAAAAAAAAAAAACAATTTGAGCTATAGCAAAATGAAAAGCTTTTTACAGGGTCGAAATATAATGCACTAAAATGGCAAACTATGAATCAAAAAGAATTCAAACTGTGTATCTGACAAAGATTGAAGATAAAAATACACATGCAACTCAATACAAAACAAAATATATGTTTTTAAAATATGCAGGGAATTTACATGCCTGGTGTCCAGAAAAACGTGCAGAAGGTAAAAAAAGACCATCAAAAACATACTTAAAGTGAATTGTAAGAGATATACAAACTAATATCACATTGAGTTATCACCTTATAAATGTAAAATGAACTAATACTAAACATAATGAAAAAAAGAATTTGTAAACATTTGCAAGGATGCTGAAAAAATTGAAATACTAACTTCTTTTACTTAGACAATTAATCTGATAGAAGTGACAGTTTGACAGTAAAAAATGAGTATAAAATCATTCAGCTCCTTTATTTATTTATTTATTTATTTTTGCTTTTGGGTCACACCCAGCAATGCTCAGGGTTACTCCTGGCTCTGCACTCAGGAATGACTCCGGCGGGCTCGGGGACCTATGGGATGCCGGTGCGAACCTGGCCGGCAAGGCGGCGCTCACCCGCTGGGCATCGCTCCGCCCCTATTCAGCTCCTTTTAAAAAAATATTTCCCACATTATACAGTTGGCGATAGTCTGATAAGAAAAGTTAAAAACCGATATTAGGATATCAAAAATACATTTGTATTTTTATTGAACCTTTTTCATATTAGTATATATGTAGAAACAATGTAAATATTATGGATAGCATAAGAGTGTCATGTACATACAATAAATAAGATTCATTCCTTGAATGTATTTATTCTTTGAATAAATAAAAACATCTTGCCCTTCATAGTAATATGGATCAGCCTTACTGGACATTTTACTTATTGACATACACCGATTACAGGATAACAAATGTGTGATTTTTACTTTGATGATATATCTACAAGAATAAAAATACAAAAGTAAACTATGAATGGTTGCTGGGTGTCAGCTGAGGAATTTCACGAAAGAGGCTCATACTTTGTTGTTCGAAAGTGAGTAACAACGGAATAATCACTACGGATGCACTACTATACACTTCCAATGTTCTCTTTCCATTGCCTCATCTCACAGTGTGCCGTCTGTGAATTACTCACGGAACACGGTGCAGTGCATCATTACTCACTTCAGGGAAGGTGCCCAAACATTTCTGCCTACCGTGTCTTGATATTGAGTTAAAAAAAAGGCATCTTCACTAAGCCCTGGAAGAAGCATCACTTCAGGAATATAGACAAGAAAAAGGCAAAGCATCAGTCACTCGGGGCCAATGGCTCGCTCCTGATAGCCAGTTGCGGGCACATTTGTCTTGAGCCCATTTCTTGTGCTATCAAAAAGGAATGAGTTGTGTTGCTGACCCTATCTGTTACACACTTTAAGTGAAGCCAAAGACATACTTACTGCTTCGCGTGGAAAGATGCCCACAGAAAGCGCTAGCCAGACAGATTGTTGAGGTTTTTTCGCTTTGGATAAGAACATGTTCGAGGTTCAAGACCTGTTCTTCTGTGGCTGAATGAGGTCTGACAGACTAGGTCAATAGTAGTGTGAGACTGCTTTTCCCAGAAGAATAACATTAAAATTCATCTATGAATCATAATTTAAAATGTTCTCTCCAACTGAAAAAAAAATGCATCAAGCCTACTAACATTATCCTTAAAGTATTTGCCATGTACTTATTTCAATCACAGTTTTAAAAACTAAGTATATCTTGCAAAGTTAAATTTTCACCATCATTTAACTATGCATTGTCATAGACTTAAAATTGGCCATCTGTCAGGACTTTGGCCAGCAGCCTGTGGGACGAATGAGGAAGATCTAGATCTTGCCAGACTTCATCCCTGCAAAAGGCGAGGGAAGGACTTGGGAGAAACTCTGCCTTGCAGCCACTGCTGCAGAAAGAAGGAAGACACCAACAGAGTGGGGGTTCTGGAGAGCCCCCCACTAGTGGGGTCTCTAGTGGGCACTCAGAACTAGTGGGGGTTCTAGTTTTTATTGAGCACAGCCAAAACCTTTTGTACAGTGCCTGAGTGGAGGGGATATAAGGCAAGTCATGGAGCAATTGAATACCCCTGGGCCATTGCTATATAATAGCAGTTACATATCCTGTGGCATACTCTTGTAGTCATCTCTAAATCCAGTATTTATTGATGAACTGGGCGACCGCTTGTGGCCCTGCAGCCAGGCTGTGATAGGCTGGTCTGCTGGGTGGAGTTCTGATGAGAGGGAAGTCCGGATGTGGAAAATGGAGGCCCTCATGGAGTGGGGGGCCATCTGGCTTGTTGCAAGGCTCTGCTGGGGTGACAGGCCAGGGCTAGAACCCGCCATCCCTCCTGGGCACCTCGTGAGTGGCTGGGCACAGGGAGAGCAAGTAGCAGCTCTGCCCCATGTCTGTGAATCTCTCAAGAGTATGCCACCTGCACGGCAGAGCCTGGCAAGCTACCCGTGTTGTATTTGATATGTCAAATACCAGTAACAATTATAGACCTCATTCCCATAATCTGATGGAGTGGATTGAGGCTCTTTATGTTCCTGGAGCAAGCAGATGCCCTTGGGATCTACTAGCATGAGACAGGACATATGGAGATGTTACTGGTGCCTGCTCGAGCAATTCGATGATGAACAGGAAGACAGTGATACAGTGATACATATCCTGTGGTCAGAAGATTAGGCACATACAGGTTGTTTTCACATGGATGTGTTTGGGCTTTATTGCCCAAGAACAGGGCCTAAAATTAGACAAAAAAATTAGGACCTAAAATTAGGTCCCACATTCAGGACCTCATGGTGGGAAAGACTAGCTGCCAGGCCATAAGACTAGCTGCTTAGTGCCCAATATACCCCCCTCCCTTTTTTTAATGAAGGCAGCTGCAAGTGGCTAGTCATACAGCTTCATGTAAGGGCATTGGGGCTATGCCTGTCTTAGGTTGCCTTTACCAAGAAAGGACTTATGTGCCATGGGACACTAGCCCAGCGACTGCCCTTACATAATGCCTTCTCGAATGCTTTCCATAACCACATAAATCCACTTATTATCTTTGGCCAGGCTAAGCATGACCACAGCTTTAGAGAACACACAGTCCAAAGAGCATATTAGTATCAGGGTAACAAGCCATCCCACCAGTAGTGATGTTAACATAGTCAGCCAGGGAGACCATTTCTAAAACAAGTGTTTTCAATTTCCCTCTTCCTTCACAATCTTTCTCAACTTCAGCATGATCATCATGAAAACAATATTGTTTGCCCAAAGTGGCGCACAACCTCCCTACCCTCTGGATGGAGCAACTGATCTAAAACCTTGCCCATTTTGCAAAACCACCCCTGTTCAGGGATCCAAGAGACCCCTCCAAATACAGGACAGACTGCCCAGATACTCCAAATCCTCATCAACAGCCTGTTCCACAGAGCCGTAAGCATCCTACATGATGCTTCTTTTACACCTGGATAAGATCATTTCCTGATAACAAACACACAGTTCCCATGGTTCCACACCCCCATGTTTTACAATAAAATCCCAAGATTCTCCACAGCTTTTCTTGACTTTTATGCCCTGGACACAAATAAAGGATAATAATTTTATGTAGCATTGAGTCCAGTGATGAATCACAATTTTCCTGGGGTTTCTGTCTGACTCCTGGCTACCCTTGGTCAACCAAACCTCACATGTTCAGAACTCATACACCATTCGTCCAGTTTCTGGATTGTAGATTTGCCAGGTTACATTGTAGGGTTGATGAGACTGTGGATTGTTCATATGGATTGTTTATAACTCCAACAGATGACACAGGAGCAGTCATCTTCAACTAAAGGCTATTGCTGGTCAAAGCGTTGACATTGTACTACGAGTGGTCGATATCTGGAATAAAACAAAAAACTTGTCCTCAGGGTTACCAGTGGCACCCTGGGCAGCTGTATCAGTATTAATCAATTCCGCAGGGGATGAGACTACATATTTTAATGATCAGGCTGGAACCCAAATGGGCTGAGGCTCGTAACTGGAAACACACAGCCAAATCCACAATCCATGGTTATGAGCGGGTCGGAACCTCTCCACATTCCTGGAACTGGATACCTCCATTGGACATTTATATCTGATTTAGCTTCTTGTTGCCAGTGGCAATAAAAGGGAGAGAGGGAGTCTTCTTTTGAAAAATTAAAAAAATATTTATGGTAAATAATGCCAAGCCTAATTGCTGGTATGGTCTTTTTGTTTTTTAGAAACTGTAACTAGCACAAATCAGTTATTTCTACCACTCGACCTTTGAATTTTTTCGCCTAACACAGGTTTCATTGAAAAACAAAATTTTGATTTTTGTGCATGGTGTTACTGAGGTCCAAATTCATTTTTTTACATGTAGTTGCCCAGTATTTCAAGCACCACTTGTTGAAGAGGCTTTACTTTCTGCATTTCACACCTTTTGCTCCTTTATCAAAGATTAAATGATCATCTAATTGAGGCTGGTTGTTAGGATACCCAAGTCTATTCCATAGGTTCACAGGTCTGTTTTTATTTCCAATACCATGCTGTTTTAATTACTACTGCTTTGTAGTAGAGTTTGAAGTTGGGAAAGGTGATGCCTCCCCTCTTCTTTTTCCCAAGATTGCTTTAGCTATCCGTGGGGGTTTATTATTCCAGACAAATTTCAGGAGTGTTTGTTCAATTTCTTAGAAGAATGTCATGAGTATTCTTATAGGGACTGCATTGAATCTGTATAAATTTTAGAAAGTATTACCATTTTGACAACTTTGATTCTCCCGATCCATGAGCAGGGAATGTGTTTCCATTTCCTTGTGTCCTCTTTTATTTCTTGAAGTAATGTTTTGTAATTCTCTTTTGTAGAGATCCTTTACATTCTTTGTCAAAATGATTCCTAGGTATTGATTTTCTGTGGCACAATTGTGAATGTGATCATTTTCTTAATATCCCTTTCTTCTCTTTGGTTATTTATATATATGAAAGCCACTGCCTTCCGGGTACTGATTTTGTACCCTGCCACTCTACTATAGGTATCTGTTGTTTCTAGGAGTTTTTTTAGGGAGATTAGGGTTCTCTAGGTATAATATCATGTCATCTTCAGATATTGATAGTTTGACTTCTTTCTTGCCTATCCGGATGCCATATAATGTCCTTTTCTTCTCTGATTGCTATGGTAAGTACTCCCAGTATGATATTGAATAGAATTGGTGAGAGTGGGCAACCTTGTCTTGTCCCCAATCTTAGGGGGAATGTTTTCAGTCTTTCTCCACTGAGAATGATACTCTGTGGGCTTTTTGCAGATGGCTTTGGCTATATTGAGGAACGTTTCTTCAATTCCCATTTTATGAAGGGGTTTTATCATGAACAAGTGTTGTATCTTGTCAAATGCTTTCTTTGCGTCTATCGATAGAATCATATGGTTTTATTTTTTCTCTTATTGATATGATTATTATGTTGATTGACTTGTGAATGTTGAACCAACCTTGCGTTACTGAATGGATAAAAGATCTCAAAATCAGACCTGAATCCATAGGGTTGAAGAAAGCACAGGAAAAACCCTCTATGACCTTGAAGCTAAAGGCATCTTCAAAGATGATACACCACCAACGAAGCAAATAGAAGCAAAGATAAACATATGGGACTACATGAAACTATAAAGCTTCTTCACTTCAAAATAAACAATGATGAAGATACAAAGACAGTCCACAGAATGGGAAAGAATGTTCACCCAATACCCATCTGATAAGGGGTTAATATACAGTGATATATTAGGCACTGGTGGAACTTTACAAGAAGAAAACAGCCAACCCCATCAAAAAATGGGGAGAAGAAATGAACAGAAACTTTGACTAGGAAGAAATTCGAATGGTCAAAAAAAGCATATGAAAAATTGCTCATCATCGCTAATCATCAGAGAGATGCAAATCAAAAACAACAATGAGCTATCATCTCACACCACAGATACTGGTGCATATCCAAAAAGCAAGAACAACAAGTGCTGGTGCGGATGCGGGGAAAGGGTACCCTCATCCATTGTTGGTGGAATGTCGACTGGTACACCTTTTTGGAAAACAATATGGATATTCCTACAAATACTAGAAATTGAGCTCCCACTTGACCCAGCCACAGCACACCTGGGAATATACCCTGGGAAGCCAAAAACACACAGAGGAAACACCGTCTGCTCATTTATTTTCATAAAGCACTATTCAGAATAGCCAGAATCTGGAAACAACCAGAGGGTCCGAGAACTGATGACTGGATAAAGAAACTGGTACATCTACACAACTGAATACTCTGCAGCTGTAAGGAAAAATGAGGTTATGAAATTTGCCTATAAATTGGATGGAGAGGGTCATATTTAGTGAAATTAGCCAGAAGGAAAAAACAGATATAGAATGACTGCATTTATTTGCATTACATAAATATATGTATAGATATTATGATACCAATATCCAAGGTTAGACAAAACATGGATCAGGAGGTCTTATCAAAAGTGGAATCTACCACAAATGGGTGGAAGTTGTGGTTGGGTAAGACAGAGAAGGAACAGTGTGCTAATAATTGTCGAAAGGGATAATACCGCCTGGAATTGAGCATTGAATATAGGCATAAAGATACACATGATAACCTCTAAATGTGTATATTTCAATCCACATTATGTAAGAAAAGGAAGTAAGAGGGAGAGAGAGGAAGAGAAAAGAGATAAAGGACCTGCCATAGAGGTAGGCTAAGGGAGAAGGGAGGGGGACATAGGTGGTGGGAAATGGGCACTGGTGGAGGGAAGGGTGCTGGAACACTGTATTACCGAAAACCAACATGATCATCTTTGTAATTGTATATCTCACGGTGGTAATAATCTCACGGTGGTATAATAAAATATTAAAAAATTAAAAATATTTTGCTAGCATGACTAAATTTCTGAATATACATTTAGCTAAGCAGTTTACTTTATAACAATTAACCAAGCATATTTAAGAGTTTTATCCTTATTACTCATGTAGAGGCCTTACAGGGTTAAAAAAACATCATTACCATTAAACAGTGAGAATTTTACACTTGTTGCTAAAGAATTTTTTAAGACCAGGGCCAGATTTTGAAACTTAATGACAAAGTTGACTTGAAATAAAATTACCTTAATAATAGCTAGCATTTTTATGTCCTACGCAGACTAATTTCAATTCTGCCTTTTTAGAAACCACTAAATTTGAAGTTGCCTTTTTTAATATTTGTTAGTCTGTTATTAGCTGGTTTTCATTAGAAGAAAAGCCCTAAATATGAAGGGGGATGATAGCTTCTTCCAGGTGAGAAGACTAGCATCTTAGTGATCAATAGGCATTGTATTTGATTCACTCCACAAAATGTAAAAATGCCACCATATTTGTGTTAGTAAATAAAATCTTAGTATTGCATTTTTTTAATCACTTTACAGTTTGCTTATAAAATTAATAAAATCTATATTCCTAGTCATTCATTTTTCAACATGTTAATTTATTTTATTTCAGTCTTTAGGTGTTTTTATTCAGTAAACTAGTTTAGTTATCATCAGATATTTAACCCTAAATATTATCACAAGTGATTTTGGAAATATTTCCAATGAGAAACAACCTATCCATATAAGATCACACCTTCTTAACTTTTTCTCCTACACCTAAGAATGGCTTCCTTATTCAAAAAATACTTAAATATTTCAAAAACTTCATATTATTTTAATTCAAAATGCTTACAAAGCTTTATGTTTCACTTAAAACCAGTCTGTTTTTTCTGTATTTAAATTCAACGTTATTTATAAGTTTATCTTCTTGTTAAAATTGGTCAAAATAGACCTTATTTATAAATACTTCATGAAAAATTATGTATAGCGTTAGGGTTACATTTGCTTTTGCCTTCATTTTTCTAATGATTATGAATTTTTATTTCTAAGTTTTATTTTATTATTTTAGTTTAGATTACAGTAACTGCCCAAATATATCGATTTTCTTGTTTTCTTTGATATGGTTTTCTACTTGGTGCTTCATATATGATACACGGTAGAGTTAAAAATAATGTTTAGTATTATCTACATTTTCTTTACTGGATGTTTTCATAGAATAATCTTAATTTTTTGTTATTGACTAAGAATACTTTTTATTAGTATTTGAGTATTTAAATGGGTTATCTAAGTAAGTTATTTTATAAATGACCCATTGATATGTCTCTAATGTCTATTTTTGACCGATTGCTTTGAAATTGCAATAATTTTATCTAAAGTTAAATATTGTTATATCAAGTAATAGTCCATATTTAATATTAATGCAATTCTATTTATTGCTTACATATTATTGATAATGGGTAGATATTGTACATATATGTAAATATTCAAATGCAAAATGATAATATCTTTACAATCAAATTTCTGAATTGTAAAAATTGAGTAAAATTACTGATTGAGTTTAGTGGATTTCCTGCAAATAAACCTCAAAAGTGTATCTGAATTGAATTTACTACAAATTACAAGAAACTAGAATAATTAAATTATAATGGCTGCCTTTTGTCAGTGTCTGAATATAGTGTCATTTTTTATTTTTAAAAATTTTTGTAATCAGCATTTAATTTTTTAATAACACCTAAAGTGTCATTTTTAGTACTGAAGAAATTTTATCAATGTCACATATCTTTAATCCACAATATCTTTATGAATTAGAAAATATGATTATGGTGGGATTACTAGATACTACAATGATGAATCAAATGATTCTCCGATCACTCTTATACCCCAGCGAAGTAACACTGTATTTAACTAGTTGCTGTTTTTTTTCCACGTCCCTCCACCCAGCTCCCATCAGAGTTGATATTTAAAGATCAGAGAAAAAAAAAGCAGCTTTATGAGATAATTCTTTTGGGAAATGGTCAAATTCTTCCAGGCAACATAGGCTACAAAAAGGGTGTCACAAGATGGTGACACTCTCCCGTATAAACTTAGTTTACAGACAAAATCCCCAGTTCTAATGGTTTTGGCCATTAAAACTGTCCTTAATATGTGTTTTGTGAGGTAAGACTTTAAATATCCATTACTGTGAATTGACCTGATTTAAAATATGTACTTGCTTGCATCTTCTAATTCTCCACAGAATCTATTCAGGTGCTCAATTCATAGAAACTGGAGTCTCATAGGAGTTTGATTACCTGTCTACTGGGAAGTTAAACATTCAAGAAGGGATGATTTAAAAAAATCAAAGTATTGCCTTTGGCTATTCTGTGTTCACAATTTTGTCTTTGATCTGCCATTCTTCCCTTGTGGTACATTTCTTTTCCCTCAAGCTAATCTTGAACTACATTTCTTTCTTTTCTTTTCTTTTCCCTTACATTCACTTCTGATTTAAACATTTACTGCTGATTGTAGCATTTGTCAAAAAGGGTATGGGTGTCTTAGTAGGGGTAATTCTACTATCATCTCAACTATTAATTTATAGAGTTGTATCATATGGTCTCTGCAATAAGCCCCAAGTACAAACTCTAAAACAAGCCAGTTTTGACTCCCAAAAAAACAAAAATAATTATCAAACAAAAATACCCCATTGTATTTAAGAATATATGGACATGCATGATTACTAAACAATTGAGTCATTTTACCTTAGAAAATTGAATATAGCAGAAGTTGTTAAAATTTGCCAAATATGCAAAGGATACTGATATGAATTGTGTATGCACTGTTCTTGCCTTTGAATATTAGGACTGACCTTCTCTAATAAAATCTAAGAACTTCTCTAAGATATTCAAACGATTTTATGGCAAAAGTAAATGATAAAGAAAATGAAAATCTTAAATAAATTGGGGGACATTTCTAATGATATATTCATATTTCATACAAGGGAAATATCATACTGGAAATAATTCACATTAATTTAAACTCATATATTGAGTATCTGACTCAAGGAAATTTGGAGGTAGTTCAGGTACTCCATTTTCTTCCGCTGTGGTTTAGCCATGTCAGTGTAAGTAATAAGGCATGAAGGGTATAGTTATGTTGACTCTCCTAACATTCCTCATCTCTTTTACTGGCTTTTGCAAATTGGCTTTGGTTCAGAACAATTACTGCAGCCAGCTATTTAAAAATGAGATGATAGAAATGAGACTATGACAGTTAATAACTATACTATTAATCCTAAAGTTACATGTCCTTTACATTTCAGTGCCCATGTCCACATGTCCAGAGTTTTCAAAGGTATCGTATAGCTCAGGGTCGCACAGGGACTGCTGATATTATGTTCACCCCAAGAATTCTGCTATTTGTCCATAGTAATCATCAAAAGAAATATAAACTAAGAGGTTAGTCTTATATCTAAAAGGTCAATGCAATCTGAAAATTGCTAAATTTAACTATACACATTAGATGTGATACATTTATTTAAGAAAATAATAATATATTTACTGCAATATTATCTTAATGAAGAGAACATTATTTTCATTTACCAATTGGATCCCACGAGTTGTCAAAAGATTGCATTGCCGCCCACCTACAAGATGGACAGACTTCCTTATCAAGACCCTGAAGGAACAGTTTGAGGCTCTTAATACCTCCAAAACAACCAGATGCCATTGGGCTACACTGGCACATGATAGGGTCAAATGGAAACATTACTGCCTGGGTATATCAGTAAAAAATTAAATCTACTTTATTTTACATCACAAAGAAGCAATACCGTATTTTTCCTGGGAAATTAAGTGTATCAATTAGCTTATTTATTTGCTTCTGGACCATATCTAGCAGTGCTCAGTGTTTACTACTGGCTCTGTGCTCAAAGATCACCCGGGAGGACTAGGGGACCTTACAGAGTAATGGAAATATAATCTAGGTAGTCAGGTTCAAAGTGAGTGTCCTAATTGCTGTTCTATCTGTCTCTCTCTCTCTTTCTCTCTCTCTCTGTCTCTCTCTCACACACACTCTGACTCTAAGTGATCTATTTTAACATGAAGAAGATATATTTAAGAGGGTGATCTAATGGGTAGATTTCAATTATCCTACTGTCACTTTCTGCAACTCAGTATCCATCCATGGAAAAACTACCTCCTTGTTTCTTTACAAGTACTATACACTTAAACTTTATTTTCACTGACGAACGTACAATCATGGTTCTAAATATTATTCACCCAAAGTCTTTGTCTTTCATAAGGAAAAAAGCTAAGAAATAAAAGTAAATAAAGTTTTTAATATGATAAAACATGAGATAATAGTCATTTTATAAGTGCTAGCTTATAGCACATAATAAACTTGAAATTATTATATTCTTTAGTAATCTTTAATTTTGTAGTAAAGAAGAATTTTAACGTTGTCTCAGTGATGTGATTTTTATATCATGTTCAAGACATGGGTTGTAGCAACAGTACTATGAGTAGGGCCCCGATGGGCCACGGTACCATTTTTGTGCTGGGATTGGACGCATGCCAGTCCCATGAAGGAAAGCACCTCACCACTATGTTCTATACCCTGCAATTATTGAACAGAAACATTTTTGACTTCCTTTAATCAAAAAATAATTTTCTATTTGATCACTAGATTTTTCTTCTTTCCTGTGTACACAATTAGTGAGTAAATATCGGTCCCCATAGAGGTGTTAAGTAATAAATGTCTATGTACACTTGTCTGAGTTTGTTCTTTTATTTACTTAGTGGTTCTGTCTCTAGAACCAGCACAGAAAATCTGTATGACAGTCTGAATTATCCTGGTAAGTCATCCTTGATGTTATTCAGATAATATTTAGTCTCAGCCACCTACCAATTGCCATATTTTGTTCATAAATGACATCTCAATTATTTCTACTTATGTTTTGCTAGTTAGTTATTCCTTCTCTCAGGAATAAAGTGAGAGAATGAATCTGGAGTTCCGACCTCCGTCGATGATCCAGAGTCAGGGACGCTGTCTCAATTTCAAAGGCATTGAAAATCAGATGGGCTGGACATGTAATGCGATTTGGAGCCGACCACTGGACTGAACCATTACCGTCTGGATCTCACGGATGTCAAAACATCACTTGGCCACCCATCTACAAAATTATCAGATTTCTTAGTCAAGACCCTGAATAGACAGTTTGAGGCTCTTCATATTCCTGAAGCAAGCAAATGCCATTGGGCTACACTGGCATGTGATAGGGTCAAATGGAAATGTTACTGGCGCCTACTCAAGCAAATCGATGAATAATGGGATGTCAAGTGATCAATTACCAGTTATTACTAGCTATTATTTTGTGCCAGTTAATTATGACCAGTATTTGGGGAGTCTTTATGAAGCTTATTTTCAATTGCAAGTACAGTGATTTTCTATATATATATATATATATATATATATATATATACACACACACATATATACATACATACATACATACATATACAATGAAGAATTTTTTTTTAGATTTTGTTTTATTTTATTTTTTAAAAAATTTATACCACTGTGAGATACAAAGTTTTTCATGATTGAGGTGGAAATTACCACAAACATGTAGGGTCAGAGGTTAGGTAAGACAGAAAAGGGAACAGTGTGCTAATAATTGCTGAAAGTGCTAATACCAACCTAGAACTGAACATTAAATACAGGCAAAAGGTACACATGATAACCTCTAAATGTATGTATTATACCAACAATGCATATGAGAAGGAAGAGCAAAAGAGAGAGGGATTGAAAGTAAAAAGAGAAAAGTGTTGCATTGCATTTTTCAAAAAACTCAAAAATAAATTGCATTCTGTCCTATAAAAAGAATATTTTTCTATCTATAAAATAATTGATAGTTTCTCAGAAATATTAAAATTAGATAAATGCATGATCAAGTAATTCTATTTTAGGTGCTGATAAATTTGCGAAAAATGGAAGCCATTAAAAAGCTAAAAAACATTTTTGAGAACTTAACAGAAATTTGCCATTTGGAGAATACAGTTTCACACTAAATACCAAAAATCTACCCTTAGAAGGGACGAAAATCAAAAAAATTTTGCTGCTGTTCTTTGCTTATTTTTCTATTCATTATATTGATGGAGAAAGAATAACAAAATGATGAGTAGTTTACTAGTAAGCTAATGGCCAAACTAATGGCCAAAATAAAGAATCACAATCTAAAAATGTGATTGTAGAGAGAATACAAATTAAAGGTAGATAAAATTTTATTTTATTTCACTTTACAGACAATCTACACATTACTTGCTTCTTCAAATGCTGGTAGTTTGATATTTTGTATAAGGAAATTGTTCTTTTTTTTTTGTTCTGACTACTTACTAAAATGAATCATATTTTTATTGCAGAAATAGAGATGCATGTCTAGAACAAGCAATATTTATGACTAGTAATGGAAATTATTCAGAATAGGCAAAGGAGAAACAATTCAGCCATCAACTATTGAATATATGAATACAATATATCAAAGGAAACCTTCTCCCAAACTCTCAGATAGAAATCTTCACAATGTCTTTAATAAGTGTTTTCAAGAAATGTTACCTTGGCAGGTGAACTATTTTATAGTTGAGACCTTGTGGGTTTTAAGATTAACAAATGCCATTCCTTTTGCTATATGGAGTATAATGGAGACATTATATATTCAATTTAAGGTCATTTGAAAATTTATTCTACCAAAGAAATGTACCAATAAGGAAGGATAGACACTAATTTACCAAACATCTATTTTGTCCCTGTGAATTCTTCTCTTTTCTTGATGATCCAGTACTTGACCAATTCAATGGGTAAAAAATAAGATCCCTCTGCCCATAGTATTGTTTCTCTTCATTTGTTTATTTAGTTCCTTAAATACTCATGCAAGTGTAACTAATTACTTGTCCTGCTAATCCATATGATGTTAACTTGAACTTAATCAAAATTAGGAGGAGTTAGGAAAATTCTTCCTCTAATGCTATGGTAGTTTATTGATGAAATAATATTGGAAAATAGTTATTGATGTAACTTATTTATGAGCATATATCAATAGTAACTTAAAGCAAGGCAGCCAAAATCAAGACATAAAATATTCTATGATTTTATTGTTTTCACCAAGCTAAGTAAAAGGCAAATTCCTGGGCTAAAGATAGTATAGTAGTTAGGGGGATTGCTTTGCACATGCTTGATCTGGGAATTTTGATATCATTCATTATACATGGAACTCTGTATACTCCTTTAAGTGATTCCTAAGTATGTAGACAAGAGTAAGCCTGGAATGCTGCTAGATTACTAAAATCTAACACATAAACAAAAAATAAATTTAAAGGTAAGTAAAGTGAATTAGTGAAAATCTAATGTTAGTGAAGAAATGGAGGTTTTTATGATATATAGGGCCTAATTTAAGAAATAATGTTTTAAAATAAATTTGGTGATAGTTGCACACTCAGTATAGTCATTTAAATGAGACAATGGAAATAGATGAATTTTGGTATATTAAAACTCTTCTTAATAAATTGATTAATAACAAATAAAATAGACAATAAAATGAAATGCATGATTTAATCTAATTGCTAAACATTGTACCTATTGTACTTTTTGAAATTTGTGAACATTAAAGCTGAGGGTTTTGGTTGGTAAATTATCATGTATAAATTAAGATATCCTTATTTTCAGATGGTTGAAAAGTATGATGCTAAGTAAATTGTATAACCTTCTGGATAAATAGGTGAGCTAACCCAACTGCATCTTAATCCCTTCAAGGAATATTTAAATATTGCTAAGTCCTTTGGGAAATTAAAATAGCCTCATTTAGTTTTCATCATTTTTCTCAGTCCATGCCAAATCTCTAATGAAAGTGCTAAAGAGCAATGAAATGGCTAAAGGCAGAAAGCCAGAGAGAATGGGAGAGAATAAAGAGCCAAATAAGCAACCTTTAAATAACTAGAGTTGATTGATTGATTCAACCCATTTAGACAATTATCTTAATAGCTCTGTTTGTTAAAATTTTCTAGTAGTCTTGCCAAATGTTCCAAAATAGCTATGATTCAAACAATATGAGTTGTGTTTAAGTGCAAAAGGGGAAGTAGGCACTTTTGATTTAACTAGAGTTCTGTAAGTTCCGATTTGCATTACCTCCCTCAAGTCAAGCTCAATTTTTAAAGATATATAGATATAATGAAGTCACATGTACAAATACGTACTACCCAATTGGATTGTGCTTACTCAATAATAAATCATAGAATTAATATGTAATAACCGATGTTTACATTTTAGAATATCATTAGGGAGGAAATCAGGGTGAACTTCAAGAACTGGCGATCAATATTAATTGGAGTAAAGTGGTCAATATCATTGATGCAAGAACTGTTTACTCTGGTGGTAAAAGAGCATACTGACTGGTTAGTCCTTATAACTGACCAATAAATGCAAAATAATTGATTAAATCATTCCATAAGCCCAGGTTTCTTGAGATAATGTGTCCACATTAAATAAAATATATTTGGGGGCTGGAGCGATAGCCCAGTGGTAGGGCGTTTGCCTTGCACGCGGCCAACCTGTGCCGGCCTGGGTTCGATCCCAGGCATCCCATATGGTCCCCCAAGCACCGCCAGGAGTAATTCTTGAGTGCAGAGCCAGGAGTAACCCCTGAGCGCCGCTGGGTGTGACCCAAAAAACAAAAGAAAAAAATAATAATTAAATAAATAAATAAAATATATTTAAATACATTTGCTAGGTGATCATCACTAAGACAGCCATATTCTGCCCTGGATCCATAAATGTACCATCTATCACTTTAAAAATAAATTGTTTATAATATCAATATGAAATTTCCGAAAATACTTATATGACAAATTTTACATAATTGGATAAAAACTGAAATAGAGAGGCACAAATTCCAATAGAACACCCCCAATAGTGTCCAATTATTCTTGGTTATACTCTTGACTATTCTTGACTACACAGTCATTCTTGCGAAAGTCTGTAATAACCTGCTCTCATGATCTTGAAGACCTCTGAAATAATTAAAGAGGTAAAATAAATCAATGAGTAAAATAGAAAATAATTATTACTATATTATCATTTTAACTCAGCTGTAAACAATCTGTGAATCAGTTCAAATAAAATAGGTATTGCAATTTCTGTCTAATGCTTTTTCATTCTTTTCATTTTCCTTCTTTCTTCTTTTGGAATTTTTAAAAATCTTATACCACAGTGAGATAGGCAATTACAAAACTGTTCATGACTGGGTTTCAGGCATACAATTTTGTGGCGCCCATTCCCCAGTTGTGAGTATTTCCCACCACCAATGCCCCCAGTTTGCCCCCTCCCCACCTCCGGCTGCCTCTATGGGAAGCACTTTTTATTCTCTCTCACTCTTTGTCTCTTCGTTTGCTCATTGAGGTTTTCAATACATACACTGAGAGATGATCATGCATATTCCTTTACATGCTTTCATTACTCAGTTCTAGGTTAGCATTTTGTTTTCCAACTGTTATCAGCAGACTGATAACTTCTCTATCTTGCCTAGCTTTCGTCTCCACACTCTTAGTAGATTCTAAACTTTGACAGGCCCTGCTATATTGTGTTTTGTCTAGTCTTCGATATTAGTCTCATTTTATATATATATATATAATTATATTATATATAATATATGATATATTAAATATATATATTTCATATCCCACAAATCAATGCAGTCATTCTAATTATGTCCTTTTCCTTCTGACTAATTTCACTCAGATGATAATCTCCATGTCCATGTATCTGTAGGCATATTTCATGACTTCATTTTTCCTAACAGCTGCATAGTATTCTATTATTAGCTGTACCACAGTTTCTTTATTCAGTCTTATGGTCTCAAGCACTCAGGTTATTTTCAGTTCTGACTCACAGTTTACAAATGAGAAGACATCATTACCAGAGGAAAACTCTCTTTTACAAAGTTTACTAGTCAGAGCAGATTTGTCCGACATAAATATAATCAAAGTCATAAAATTGTTTCACATATTATAGTATCAACATAAAATGTAAAAATATAATTTTTTACAAGTTGCTGCCCAGTTTTCCCAGCACCACTTATTGAAGAGGCTTTCCTTACTCCATTTTAGACTCTTTGCACCTTTATCAAAGATTAAATGATCATGTGTTTGAGGTTGGGTGTCAGGATACTCAACTCTATTCCATAGGTCCACAGGTGTGATTTTATTCCAATACCATGCTGTTTTAATTACTACTGCCTTGTAGTACAGTTTGAGTTGGGAAAGGTGATGCCTCCCCTCTTCTTTTTCCCAAGATTGCTTTAGCTATCCATGGGGGTTTATTGTTCCATACAAATTTCAGGAGCATTTGGTCAATTTCTTTGAAGAATGTCATGGGTATCCTTATAGGGACTGCATTGAATCTGTACAGAGCTCTAGGGAGTATTACAATTTTGACAATTTTGATTCTCCCCATCAATGAGCAGGGAATATGTTTCCATTTCCTAGTGTCCTCTTTTATCTCATGGAGCAGTGTCTTGTACAGTTTTCTTTGTGCAGGTCCTTTACACACTTGATAAGTTGATTCCTAGGTATTTAATTTTCTGTGGCACAATTGTGAATGGAATTGTTTCCTTAATATCCCTTTCTTCTCTTTTGTTATTTGTATAAAGGAAGCCACTGACTTTTGGGTGTTGATTTTGTATCCTGCCACTCTACTATATGCGTTTATTGTTTCTAGGAGTTTTTTTGGTAGAGAGTTTAGGGTTCTCTATATAATACCATATCATCTGCAAATAATGTTAGCTTGACTTCTTCCATGCCTATCTGGATGCCCTCGATGTCCTTTTCTTCTCTGATTGCTATTTGGACCTGTGTCTAACACCATGCACAAAAATCAGATCAAAATGGATTAAAGATCTCAATACCAGACTTGAATCCATAAAGTACATTGAAGAAAATATAGGAAAAACCCTACACGACATTGAAGCTAAAGGCATCTTCAAAGGTGAAACATCACTAACAAAGCAACTAGAAGAAAAGAAACATATGGGACCACATGAAACTAAAAAGCTTCTGTACCTCAAAAGAAACAGTGACTAAGATACAAAAGCAGTCCACAGAATGGGAAAGAATATTCACCCAATACCCATCTGATAAGGGGTTAATAATCAGGATATATCAGGCACTGGTAGAACTTTACAAGAAGAAACCAAGCAACCCCATCAAAAAATGGGGAGAAGAAATGAACAGAAACTTCAGCAAGGAAGAAATTCAAATGGCCAAAAAACACATGAAAAAAAATGCTCATCATCACTAATCATCAGAGAGATGCAAATCAAAACAACAATGAGATATCACTTTACACCACAGAGACTGGCACATATTCAAAAGAGCAAGAACAACAAGTGCTGGCGTGGATGTGGGGAAAAAGGGACACTCATCCATTGTTGGTGGGAATGCCGGCTGGTACAGCCTTTCTGGAAAACAATATGGACATTCCTCCAAAGACTAGAAATTGAACTCCCATTTGACCCAGCCATACCACTCCTGGGAATCTACTCTGGGAAACCAAAAATACGCAGCGGAAACACAATCCCTATTTTTATGTTCATAGCCGCATTATTCACAATAGCCAGAATCTGGAAGCAACCAGAGTGCCCGAAAATCGATGACTGGATAAGGAAGCTTTGGTACATCTACACAATGGAATACTATGCAGCTATTAGGAAAAATGAAGTTATAAAATTTGCCTATAAGTGGATGGACCTGGAGAAGATAATGTTGAGTGAAATTAGTCAGAAGGAGAGGGACAGATATAGAATGACTGCATTTATTTGCATGACATAAATATATATGTACATATTATGATACCAATATCCAAGGTCAAGTGAAACATGTATCAGGGGGTCTTGTCAAAGTTGGAAATGATCACAAATGTGTGGGAGTCAGAGGCTAGGTAAGATAGAAAATGGAACAGTGTGCTAACAATTGTCGAGGGTCCTAATACCAACCTAGAACTGAGCATTAAATAGAGGGGAAAAGATACACATGACAACCCTTTAATGTATGTTCTGTAATCCATAGTCTGGAAGGGAAGGAAAAGAGAAAGAGAAAGAAAGGGAAAGAAGTGGAGAACCTGCCTTGGAGGAGGGCTGGGGAAGGGGGCAGGGAACCGGGGACGTTGGTGGTGGGAGGTGGGCACTAGTGGCGGGATGGGTGCTGGAATACTGTGTGACCAAAACCCAAATATGAACTTTTTAATTGTATATCTTCGTAATTGTATAAATAAAAAATTTAAAAAAATATATAAACTTTCTGTATTTTACTGGTTTTGTTAATGATCTATTTTCTGGATTTTTAAGAATAAAAAATATAAATAAAAGATATTGCAATCATTTCATTTTGTTTATATGCTGAAAGAAATATGTTTCTATAATTTTATTTGGAAAATAAACAAAATGAAAAAAAATCTCATTTTATTTGGAATCCATACTGAAAATATGTATTGGATATATTGTGCTACATAGAATTGATAATTATTACATTGAATACCCTTCATTTTGAGGCTAAGGTCAGTGTAGTTATAAAATACCACTTTTCAACTCATTCCTTACTCTGGGAGAAAACAGAATGCTGGAAGTCATCATGGAAACCACTGGGAGATCCATGTCATATTGTTAATAAGGACAAGGAACTTTAGATTTTTAACCTAGCAGTGAGTATCATCACTATTTTACTAAATGTTGTAGCTAACATTTTGTTCTTTTGCTAGTTAGTTATCATTATATTATAGTGTTATTGATTACCATTGGATTGTGATTCTATGTTTCAGGATAATAGTTGTGTATCTCATTATGCTTCAGCAGCACATCTGCAAGCAACGTATCATCCCAAAGTCAAAAAATCTGGTTCCGCCTACCCACTAGCTCCCTCTGCCTCACTCCAGCAAAGATTCCATATTATACTGAAATTGTAGAAAACATTACATAAGAGAGTTATTTTAATTTGTACATCTAATCCATGAACATAGTAAATTTTAAGATTTAATTACCTTCAACTTCTGAAAAATAACTGACATTTTTCTGGACATATCTCTAATATTGTTGTCAGGCTTATGCATATTTTTACTTTATGATACAATTGCTAAGGGGATTTTTATCTCAATTTTCCTTTTTATTGAACTCATTTTTATGAATAGAGATGTGGCATATTTATATGTATTTATGTATCTCAGTACTTTACTGAATTATGTTCTATCACTAGTGTGTTGGTATAAAATTTAAAATTTTCTATGCATATTACAATATTTTCCAATCACTGATTATTTGATCTTTTCATATTTGTTTTAGATTTTTAATATTTTATTAGAGAACTTCTCTACCTAGACTTACAAAATTATGTAAAAAATCAGTGGTAAAACTTGATATGCTTGAAATATTTCAGATCTTAGAGAAAAAAGTTTTATTTATTTTCATCACTTAGTATGTTAGCTGTGTTTATTGTATATGGGCATTTTTATAGATACACATTAATTCTATACCAAATTATTTGGTTATTATTGTGGTTTTGCTTTGATGCTTTATTACAATGTATATTGACAAATTTATGTGGTTTGTATCCTTTATTTTATAGAAACTATTATATCAATTTTCCTATATTGAATCTGTCATATGTCTTCCCTGGTATGGATGCCACTTGGGCAAGATAACTGATTTTCCTTATGTGCTGTTGGATTTAATTTGTCGAGATTTTGTTGGAGAGTTTTGTGTCTGTTTTTACTAGAAACATGAACTTGCTGTTTTCTTTTTCATATGCTTTATTCTCCTGACTTGAGAATTAGAGTGATATTGTCTTTACATAATGTGTTTTGGAGTACTACCTACCCACATTGGAACTAACACAATGATTTCTGATAACTTTGTTCATGTTGGATATTAGTTCTTTGAAAGTTCTGTTAAATTAGCTGGTGCAGCTTTATGATACCGAGAACTACCTCTTTTGGGAAATTTGATTACTATTTGGATTTCTGTATTGGGATGATTCTATTCAAGTTATGATTCTTCTAGGTCAGTCTTAAACTAAAGGCTGTATGGGAATAAAAATCATTAGTCCTTGAAGATTGCCTATGTATTTGCATATTGCAGGTCATGTTAGTTTCTTATGAATCTTTGTATTTTTTAAAGTTGTTACTTTGTAGAAGTAAATTTGTCTCATTTCTGATTCTTATTATCAGGGATTACTCCCACTTTTCATCTATTGATGAGCTTCCTTTCATTTGGGATTCTTCACAGTGTATAGAGCTCTTGGGGGAAACACTTGCTGAAATTTCCTTCGACTGATTCCCTGATGGCTCATTTCCAAGACTGGCTATGTTGTGCTTTGCTGCGCCAGTTGGACTGAGGGAAGCCTGGGTCTATCACTGAAGAGCTGATGGGGAAGTGACATATGGCGCTAGGGATTGAACTTAAGGTTCTGGCATATAAGGAATGTGATGCAGCTCTTTGTGCCATCTCTTCAGCCCCTGGGAAAAACTTTCGCTATATGAAATTTGTTTGATGAACAATTCTTTTATTTTTTTCTACAGACAATTCACACACAGACACATTAGTTTGATTTTTTTTCTGCATTTAATTGAAGCTTCCAAAATTCATTAGGTTTTGTTATTAAACTCTTAAAATATCTGTTACCTTCACTTCCTTCAGTTCAGTTTTGTTTATATTTTCCTCTGGAATTTGACCATTTTCTTTAACATACTCTGTCTTTTTTTTTTTTTTTTTATAACAGTTGCGGCTTAATTTTTCTCTTTACACTCTGAGGTGGCGTATTTTGTTTTCCTGAAGATGGCACTGTGACTTTGTTGTTGGCTTTCTTCTTTGTATGATTGCTTTAGGAAGGGTAGAATGGTGGCGAGACTGCAAACCTCATTGGGATGCAATTCCAAGCAGGTGAAGGGCAGCAAGGAAAGACTCAATGTAGAGAGCTCAATACAGTTACCGGCCTTGGTGTCCTCACCTCTCTTCTATCTTAACCAAGCATGATTTATTTCTACCTTTGTATCATTACCAGATTTTTGATCTATTGAGATTTTTGAATGAGTTTTGTGGTTAGTGGTATTTGCCTCGACTATCTCATAAGTCTATCTTCTAAGAGAATATACAGTTTTCAGGTAACAGAAACATTAGTTTTCTTAGACACAAAGAACCATAAGAAAATACTTTTTACCTTTAATATGTAGTAGATTTCTGATTGCTCTGTAGTGGGGAACAATTTCTTCCAGTGTTGGTTCCTCCTTTTCCTTAAGGATTCAAAACTCCAAAATTCCTTCCATATTGATAACCTTTAACCTTTCATCACTGCAATTTTTCAGGAAAATGTTATGGAATTGAGGTAGATTCTCACACTAATGTCAACTACTATACTTTAATCTTCCAATGTCAAGATTTCTACCTGTGGCAATATCCATAATCTCTACTCTAAGTGTGAGTAAGGCACGACACTAGTTTATCAGTTGAATGCCCATTCTATTTCATAATTAGTCATAAAGCTTCTGCTCAATCTGTGATATGAGAAAAAAATTACAACTGACAAAGATAGACAGACAAGGCAAAAATTGTTGAATGCTAAAAACAGGAAAAGTAAAAGATACTCAGTTCGGAGTTCAGTTCAGTCGTATCTGTCTTTTTTGTGCTGAGATGAGATACTTAAAAAGTATTTGAGTATATTATGGGAAGGTCAATCGACAGTGCATGTTTGTCATTGAGTTATCCCTAGATTGACATTTTGTTTCTATGATTAGACTTTCAATTTGAGTTCACATTTTATATTTTTTATTACTCATAAATTCCACAAAAAATATTGAGAAATAAACCACAATGTCCCACATTAATAACCTTTCAAAGTAATGAACTTCAAGTTTTAGGAGTTCTCCAGGATATAGAACTGGCAAAATAATATTTAAAAGATGTGTATGTTAAAGAAATGGTAATGTGTTATTACAAATATTTTGAACTTGTATCAGTTGTATCATTGTCTTCCCATTGTTCATCAATTTGCTTGAACAGGCATCAGTAACATCTCCATTCGTTAGGAATGAGGTATACTATTGTTACTGTTTTTGGCATATTGAATATATCAAGGGTAGCTTGCCAGGTTCTGCTGTGGCTCTGGGTTCATTCTGGTGTGCCCCCTCTTTTTTCTGTGTCAGGCCATCAACCATCCAGGGCCCACGGGGAAGAACCCTGGGTGTAGACAAGTCTGTCTCCGTCTCCCACATGCTGACGTAGCCAGGCACCGCAGCAACGCCTTCAACACCTCAAGGGACAGGTGGCAGGAATTCTGTACAAGAATTCTAAAAAAAATACAGACAATAATGTGTCTAAATTATGTTAAATGAAATAAGTCAGAGAGAAGGACACATACCAGATCTTACACACTTATAGAATACATAGAAATAAAACTGAGCTCAGACAGTATCAAATGAAAACAAACCTTCGAACTTGAATCCCAGAATGGAGAATAATAAGTAATGAGGCAATATTGTGAATGGAAACGTCTAGTTGCCGTGAGAATAACAAAAAGCCTTAGATCTTTTGGTGACAAGGAGGTGGGATAACGATACATTTAAAAAAAAAAGTGTTAAACTATCATACATGATGTGACCTAAATTATAATAAATTAGATTCAAACTGTCAAAGATTATTTGACTGATTGAAACCAAGAAGCCAGAAATGTAAATACCATGATGAGACTGAAAGAGGGACCCATGGAGAATGCTATGAGAAAGGCTCATGTCTGCACTATAGCAATTAGTCGTGGCTCTTTGCTTACGATCACACTATTTTTATTTCAAAGACTATGGAATTATATGTCATAATTGTTTGGTTTTCTTGTGAATGTATTTTTTTTTAACTTGGGTGGCCCTTTAAACAGTGCTCAGCACACCTAGGGACCCCTCTCAGCAATTTTTAGGCTAGTGGATCAATGCCAAGGTGTAATACTGTCATGATGTTCAGGCCCTACCGTGCCAGAGATTACTGCTCTGGTGTGCAGGAGTTCCCAGAGCCACACTGGGTTGCTCAGGGAATATCAAGACTGTCCTCAGCATTGCTCCAGGGAACATGATGTACCAAAGATGCAACCACTGTAGGTCGCATGCAAGATATTCACCATAAGCCTTCTGTATTTTTAAACAAACGTTTTTAAAAGTATGTGTATTTTTGTACTAAGCTGATTCTCACTCTGTATGTGTTTGTGTCCTAATATCAGAAGTAGCAAAAAATCTCCCCTTAATAATTAATCACAGTCACTTATGCTAGCACAGCAAATCATTGCATTGGCTATCAGTTGAAAGGCATATGGAATGAGAGTGACCAAGTCACTAGCTTGAATTTGAGTTACTGTGCTCAATCTTGAGACCCTAATAATATTATTACTCACTTTGGCATTACTTCTTTTTTGAGGACAAGTTGGCATTCTATCAGATTAGCTACTTCAGAATATTGAGTTACAGTTAGGATTGTCAATTCCAGGAGGATAATACAGAACCATCACTACATCATTTAAAAATTATTCTTCTATAAGAAAAAGTGCTTTGTGAAATAATAAGATTGTGTCTGTCCACAGCAGGTAATATTAGGGGGATATATTGGAGGTAGGAATAGAAAATACATAAGTTGACTAAGTTCTATGATGTAGGTATTATTCCTTCCTTAAGGAAAATGTCTATATATATTCAATCTGTTGCAAATAATGGAATTATAAGGAAGCATTGCTTTGTCAAGGGCTAATTTTTTGTGACTCCATGGCGGCCCCCATGGAGTTGGGGGTTGTCTGGCTTGTTGTGAGGCTCTGCTGGGGTGGCAGGCCAGGGCTACAACCCGCCATGCCTCCCGGGTGCCTCCTGAGTGGCTGGGCACAGGGAGAGCAAGGAGCAGCTCTGCCTCATGTCTGGCCTGCCACCCCAACAGAGCCTCACAACAAGGCAGACAACCCCCCGACTCCATGGGGGCCGCCATCTTCCACATCTGGACTTCCCTCTCGTCACAACTCCACCCAGACCAGACTATCACAGCCAGGATCATCCACACCCACCCTGCAGCAGTTTTATTTTTTTTCAATCAGGCCCAGGTATGCTGAACCAGAGACTCTTATAATTTATAACACTATTAATGATAGTTCACACATATATTGTTTCTACCCCATAACCATAGTGCCTACTTCCCCCATCTGTACCTCTAAAACACTACCCATCCCAAAGTTCCAGGCAAACTCACTTTGTCAAATTGAGTCTTTAGTTCTGTTGCCTTTTTGTCATTTTTTTTTTTTTATGCACTGCTTATTTTATTTTATTTCTTATAAGTTCATTTTTGCAGAAAATCAAATTATTTTTATTGATTTTGTGTGTGTAATTTTATTTATTTATCTATTTATTTACTTGTTTGTTTGTTTGTTTGTTTATTTATTTTTGCTTTTTGGGTCACACCTGGCAATGCTCAGGGGTTTCTCATGGCTCTGCACTCAGGAATTACTACTGGCAGTGCACAGGGGAGCATATGGGATGCAGAGGATCGAACCTGGGCGGCATGGGCCCGGCTGCGGCAAGGCAAACACCCTACATGCTGGGCTATCGCTCCGCCACTGTGCATAATTTTTTTTTTTTTTGCTTTTTGGGTCACACCCGGTGACACTCAGGGGTTTCTCCTGGTTCTGCACTCAGGAATTACTCCTGGCGGTGCTCGGGGGACCATATGGGATGCAGGGGATAGAACCCGGGCCAGCAGGGGCCGGCCAGTGCAATGCAAATGCCCTACCTGCTGGGCTATCGCTCTGGCCCTGTGCGTAATTTTTAATGTTAGTATTTTACCCATTTCAGTGGGATTAATTTTAATTTTCAAAGCATTGTAGATTGAGAGGATTGTTACAATTTTTATTGAGATATGTTTTGCGACTAAGCACATGTAACATTTTCTATCTTGCAGAATGTATATATGTGACATACATATATACATATATAGAAATGACATGTATGTATTTATTTATACAGATTCCACCATAAATTGAGATCACAGTCCTCTCCCATGCACATTCTTCTCAAGTTAAGACCAACTCACATGTGAGTCATATACAGGTATGAGTTAGGTCCTCAAATAAATCTCATTTCTTCTTTCAAAACAATGTTACTACTGTCTTGATTTTTTTGTCTAGTTGACTGTAGATGGTTTGGCTTACTACTTTAAAAATTAAGACACTTTGATATTAAAATGTGATAAATTCCTTTCACTGTATCACTGTCTTCCCGTTCATCATCAATTTGCTCGAGCGGGCACCAGTAACATCTCCATATGACCAGTCACATGCAAGTAGAGCCCAAGGGCACCTGCTTGCTCCAGGAACATAAAGAGCCTCCAACCATTCCATCAGGTCATGGGAATGAGGTCTATAATTGTTACTGGTATTTGGCATATCAAATACGACAGAGGTAGCTTGCCAGGCTCTGCCGTGCGGGTAGCATACTCTTGTAGTTATCTAAAAATCCAGCATTTATTGATGAACCACATGGCCGCAAGCAGCTGTGCGAGCCAGGCTGTGATAGGCTGGTCTGCTGGGTGGAGTTCTGATGAGGGGGAAGTCCGGATGTAGAAAATGGAGGCCCCTCATGGAGTGGGGGGTCGCTCTGGCTTGTTGTGAGGCTCTGCTGGGGTGGCGGGCCAGAGCTAGAACCTGCCATCCCTCCTGGGCATCTCATGAGCGGCTGGGCACAGGGAGAGTCAGTAGCAGCTCTGCCCCATGTCTGTGAGTCTACTAAGAGAAGTCTATCGATACTAGTAGATGTATCGATAAATTCCTTTAAAGTATAAAAAGGATGATTGTATTCTTTTAAATTAAATATAATAAATTTACAAGCAAAACAACAAATACTTTAAGCTGAAAATTCCTTATACCTAAGTCTCAGCCTAGTTCATACTTAACAGGATGTTATCATGTGCTATTCATCAGCATCTGACATCTTAATTAACAACAAATAAAAAATAAAAATAAGGCAAATATATGGGGACATAACCTTTTATATATGATCATGTTGTATTGTCAGATATTTACATGTATTGACTCAGTTTATATCATCTTATTTTAAGATTGGTATGCTACAATAAGCTTTTGGAAATTATTTTCAAATTGATGGGCATTTTGAGAACAAGCAATAATTGGCAGTATTTTCAATATTTCCTTTGTTAATTTTTTAACAACTTGGCTTCTAAAATGCTGCAAGAAAGGAAGCAGCAACTCTAATGGGGAGTCCTGAAACCGAAACACCAAATTTACAAATGAAAACAACAGACTAGGCCTTCATATACCTGTGCTTAAAACCTTAGGAGCTGATTTTTACTTATATTGGATACCAGTGAAACATTATCCTGAAGATAAATTCTTGGAGATACTCAACTTTGCTTTATCAACAGGCATCACTCTCATGCTGCAAGGGCTTTACCTCAAAATAATATCAGAGAGGAAAACTCATGCTGCTGCAGTGTTCAAGCTCTTGGACTCCTCAGATATATTGACTTCATATAAATTCATATTATATAGAAATAGTCTTCAGAATTTTGGTAGTTAGTCTTTCTTTGGAATAGCAAATATATATGTGAGCAAAATAGTCTCTAACACATAAATTATGATAAAACTAGTTCTACACCTAAACATGCTGAAAATATTCAAGGAGGTTACTTAATATTGGAAGGATATGCTGTGAAAATATCAATTAAAGTTCGCATGTTTTACATTATGCAATTTATTAATTAAATAAAACAGAAATACGGAATTTTAAAAAAAATAAGTCTTTGATATAGTCTATCATATTGTAAAAGCATTGCTTAAAAGTTGCTATTATAGGTGAGAACAGAAATAATTTTATTTTTATGATAAATCTTTCCTAAAATGTTCCCAAAATGCTTACTATTACATGGAAAATGATTGCCAATCTATCAATAATAATAGAATTCGACCAAAAATCATTACATATTTAGAATTAATCTTAAGGAAATTATTCTATAAAATGACAATATATGTGGAGTTCTTATGACATGACTAACTATCTAACATGTTGAGGAATGGGAACAATCAATAATTATTATCAGATATATGCAACTGTCAATATTATTATAAAAAGTGAATATTAATCTTTAGTATGAAGTACTTGCATATATATGCATGTATTATTATAGTTATGTATTTATTCCAAGGCATTAAAAATCAGATGGGCTGGACATGTGATGCAATTTGGAGACGACTGCTGGACTAGAGCTGTTACTGAATGGATCCCACGGGATGTCAAAAGATCACATGGCCACCCACCTACAAGATGGTCACACTTCTTCATCAAGACACTGAAGGAACGGTTTGAGGCTCTTCATATTCCTGAAGAAACCAGATGCCATTGGGCTACATTGGCACGTGATAGGGTCAAATGGAAATGTTACTGGTGCCCGCTCAAGCTAATCGATGAATAACCGGATTCAAGTGATCAAGTGATGTATTTATAAAAATTTTTTAAAGTAAGAAGCAGTTGCTAAGATTTTGTTGTTTGTTCTGTTTTAGTTTTTGATTTACTTTTTTAACTTTTAACGAATATCTGTCCTAAATGGAAGATTTTTACTAAAAGAATTAGTCTGTTACAGAAAGAGAATGGGAATCTAAAGATTAAAGAGATGAATCATGTTTGGGGCAAAAGAATCTAATTACTGAGCCAAAGCTGAGAAAATGTGACTATGGTATTGCAGACTTTGCTCATAATAAAGGATGACCAATCCATTATAAATTCTCAAAATTGTGATAACTGCAAGACAGACAAAACAGTCTGAAACAAAAATAACAGTCCACTAAATTATACATAGAGCACATTCCAAAATTCCTTCATAAGATATTAGCTTCTAATTGAAACCTTAGATGGAATACCTCCAAGATTCTTTGGGAAGTGCTGAGGTGTGAGCTAAATTTACCCAAGTCAATAGCAAGGAAAGCTAAAGGTCATTTCGAGTCCTATAGGAATGTTCTTGCCCTGGAGGGGTTGTTTGTGTTGAGTTTCCTACTCAACACAATATATACAGAATATACAGACAATGTCATTAGAAACCTGAGATAAAAGTGATAAAAACAGAATACAGACATTTTATTTGCTAAGAGATTTAACAGAATATAAACAACGGAAGGAAACAATGGCTAATGGTAGAATATTGAGAATAGAGTAACATTCTCTTTCAGTCTAAAGAGAGGAAGCTGAAGGCTCCCCCAGGCAGACTAGGACAGTTTCCTGCTGTTCAGTTGCTCATGTCTGACTTTGCTCTTCATTACCACCTTCCAGAAAGTATTCCTGCTATTAAAATCAAAGAAAATGAAACACTTTTATTTTTCCAACTTTACTCCTAATTTTGAGTATCCACGAGATCAAGAGCTTACCCAGCATACATAGTTGTGAAGTATTTTTTAAGAGTTAATTTTTTTGTTAAATTTAGCTCTTAATACCTAGGGATGTGATCAAAGTGAAACGGTTTGCTTGAATTTGAAGAAAATGAGAGAAATGATAAGACTTAGTAAAAACAAATGTGCTTTTTTATTATACTGAGAGGTGATAATTATATCAACAGACAATGCATTAACATACAGATACAAATAACCTTGGTACCAGTAGAAAGGCAAATTTCCATCTTTTGTAATGTCTGATTTTCATAGCTTTCACCAGCTAGGCTTGAAAATTCTCAAGTGCTTCACTCTACCTCTGTTGCTTGTTGCTAAAGGTTGTTGATATGAACCTTATTGTAGACTAGACTTTCTATAAAATAAATTATTTATCTTTCATCAATTGAAAAAGGGTCCATTATCTTATCATTTACAAAAAATACAATGATATTCTGTAGAACAAATTTTTCAAAGGCAGTTTATAGATCATAATAAACCTTTACCAATTTAAAACTCTGTACTCTATTTCTCCAAATATGACTTTTATTATTATCACCTACAAACTAATACATGCATTTTTCACAGATCCTGATTCTCCATATATTTGGGGTTATTAGTAGCTGGATAGATAATAGATATGAACCTACTACCACACTTCTAACAAATATGGAATTACTAAATTTTTCAATAGCATCAATGAGCAATAGTTCTCTTTATGAGCCCATTATGATGTTGCTCTCTGTATAAAATACAGTTTTTATTTATTTTTCTCACTTTCATACCTAAATGCAATTGAGAGTAAGAATTTGTGTAATATTGTTTTTTTCCAATGAATTTTATGACGACATGAAACAAAAAGCCAAATGAAGCAAAAGCTTATTTCGTTAGGCACAACATTAAATAAAATAAAATATAAACTCCAAAATCAATGAAAACTGTTAAAACTAATAATTATGGAAATGAATGTTTGTTATCAAGTAGGGTATCAGATAGTCAGATTTTTATAAAATCAAGAGGTAAGTATATTGCAAAAGCAAAAAAAATCATCTGTTAAACATCAATATATACATTTATCAGGATCTTTCTATTTAGAAACACATAGTAAATCATTCACCTTAAACTTCAAAAAAAATTACACCGCTATATTCAGCAAAAATTTAAAAAGAAGAAAGCTTGCCAAAATATCCCCTTTTTACCTGAATACAGAATGGCAGATCTGAGCCTTCAAAAAAGAGAAGCACATATCATCTATCTCCACTTTACAAAGATTCCTGATTCTGTCCTGCAGACCATAACACTAAATGCCCTGGAAAAATATGACCTTGGCTAAAAAATTATTGAGGAAGTCGAACATCCGGTTGTGTGTTAGTGGATTATGTCAACAGAGCAGAGTGAGTAAAAGATGGCTTTAGCGATTGCTTTTTCACTCAGTGATGTTTATTACTACCATCCATAACACAGATCAATACTTTTCTTTCAGGAAAAAAAATGTTTTTGTTACTTGGGAAACCGGAGACAGGCATTGTCTAATCTGCCATTCACAGTTTCATCTTTGTCCCCTAACCTCAATCAAGATGATGGGACAGATGAGAGTTTTGTGTTTAGAATACACGAAAATGTTTCAAGGAATCTCCTTTTCTCTGAGAACCAAGAGAATGCATAGAAAGAAAAGGAGGAAGAAACAAAGACACAGAAATGTTCCTAGAAAGAAGCAAGACAGATTGGCCCAATTTGTCCTATGATGTAAATTGATATTCCCCAACTAACAACAAATTTGATTCAAAGGTGGGAGGGTTTGTGGAAAGGTCCACCCCTCTATTAGGAATTGGGTTTTCATTCTTTAATTTGTTT
Organism: Cryptotis parvus; assembly: GCA_021461705.1. Classification (NCBI taxonomy): domain Eukaryota; kingdom Metazoa; phylum Chordata; class Mammalia; order Eulipotyphla; family Soricidae; genus Cryptotis; species Cryptotis parvus. The sequence continues at coordinate 52,784 of JAJIBD010005257.1, forward strand.
ATTTCTTTGTTTGTTTATTTTTAGTCAATTTACAATGATTATGGTGTTCTCCATGGCAGATAAGGCTAGGTGAAAAATCAGGAGTTTTGCTCTCAGCACCACTGTGGGTTACTAACTCTCTGTGATAGGGAAATGAAAATATTGGACTCAAGAACATAGAAGTACTGGGAGTTCAAGAGTTAGTATTTGTTCTTTAGGGGTGATAGGTTTGCAGGACAGAAAAGAAGTTGTGACTTTTTCCATGCTTAGGTGATTACTGGCTTTTGAGCTGAAAAAGATATCTCTGCTCATGGGGCTATTTTCTGTCCCTCTTGAAAAATCATATATATTTTCTTTTTACTTCCTGGTAAATTGTATTACTGTATTTGGCTATATTTTATCATTTACTTTTGGGTTTGGAGGGAAGACCATACTTGTTGATATTCAACATCCTGTAATGTTTGTGGGGTTGCACCTGCAAATCCAGCAGTCTGATCTCCCATATGTAAAACATTCACCCTAACCCTCTGAAAGAGCTTTCATTCTCTCTATTCTAAACTATTTTATTTATTTTAGTGTGGGGCCCACATTGTTATACTCAGTACATCTTGTTTAAAAAACTGAAATTTGACAGGATTAACTGATTTGTTTCATCTAAATTGAAACTAGGTATCCCAAATTTTTAATAGTGCACTGTAATTAGTTATGCATAGGGAATATGCTTTAAAATGTAATTTAGTGTACATTTAAAGCTTTCCAGTCAAGATGTACATAGAGATAAGATACAATATTGTAATTTGGTGCTTTAAAATTCTAATGAAGGTCACGCAACTATATTTATAACAAAATCTGAATCTCAGTTATGCTATAAAACCATAACTTTAAAAGAAGTTCACTTAAATCACTCGCATCACTTGTCTTCCCATTGTTCATTGATTTGCTCAAGTGGGCACCAATACCATTTCCATATGTCCTGTCACATGCTAGTGTAGCCCAAGGCCATCTGCTTGCTCCAGGAACACTTAGAGACTCAAACCAATCCTTCCGGTCATGGGAATGAGTTTTTTTTTTTTTTTACTGGTTTTTGGCATATCAAATACGACATAGATAAATCGCCATGCTCTTCCATGCAGGAGAATGATCATTACAGTGTATAAATGTGAAAGATCCTGGGAAGAATCTTGTCCTAACTTCCATTATTGTTTAAGAATGTGCACAGCTGTGGGTCTGGAGTGTCTCTCTTCCGGTTGCTGGCTGTGGTGGTTGGGAGCTAGCAGCTAAGCCCTCCGACATGAAGGGGTTGGAATGGAAGGAGGATCCCAAATCCCTGCTCCAAGTCTAACAAGCGTGGCCCCCCTGTATGTGTGAGCGAACCCTAGGAACTATGTTCCAGAGGATTAAAAGAAGTTATTTGCATATAAATACCATTATCCAAAAAAATAATTTATAAAATGAAACCATTTATATATCAATAAATAAGTAAACTATTCTGCTTAAATCCCATATAATCATATTATAAAAAGAGAGCCTCATTTATTATATTATTAGTAATTTAGGGTTCTTGTTTATTTGTTTTTTGTCTTTGGGGCCAACCAGTGTTACTCAGAGGTGACTCATTTTGCGCCAAGAACTAGTCCTGGTAGTTCTCAGGAAACCATCCTGGGTTGGAGCCCAGTTTGGCTGTGTAGAAGAAACCCAAGATGGCTGTGTAGAATGCAAGAACTCTACTTACTATACTATACACGAGCTCTCCAGTAACTGACAATTTTTTTTAATAAAGAAGTTTAGGATGACTTCAAATTTGGTAGTAAAGTATCTTCAGAGAAATATTTCATCTTAGAAAGTATATCCCTGGTTAGCTTCTATAAACCTTATGATAGGGACCAGAGTGATACTGCAGAAGATAGGACATATGTTGTGCCTGAGACTCACCCAGAATCAATCTCTTGTAACCCATATGGTTCCAGAGCACTGCTGAGATTAATGAATGAGTGCAGAGCCAGTACTAAGTATTGAGCACTGCCAGGTGTGACAAGGAAAGCAAACAAACAAAAATACCTACAGAGATGTCAAGTACTCAATTGAACTATTTTCTCACAAATTTGGTATGAAAAATGTAATTCATAACAAGTTTCAGAAATTAGAGAAATAGGAACTCTGGACTGACCCAAGTTTCTGCTATAGCAAGACTCTAAGACTGACTTACAGGATGATGGTGTCCTTGTGCTCCATCAAAGTCACAGTCGGCTGGATTCATTATCTGCCCTAGAGGGTAGTTTCTCACTCCTACTCATCTGTCTTCCTTCACTTCCTATACTGCCTTTTGCTAGCTAGAATTGCAAGTGAATGAAAAAAAAACAAACCGTGTCCCTAACTGCCTCAATATTTTCAAAAGTTATAACATATATTGTAACAAATGGCAATATATTTTTGTTCAATGTTAAAACTGCATGAACCTCTGCACAAATGTTAAATCTTGTCCAGTTTTTTTTCTAACAATTTGTATTTGAGTAACTTTAAATTCTTGTAGTTCTCTTAAATGTCAAATGTTTATTTCTTTATTTCCTTGTTATCAATGATGTGAATACTTATCTTTGATATCATCAAGACATATATATTGGCACCATGCAAATATCCTTGTTTAAATTTCTAATTTTGAAATATTATCTCTATTTAAATTTATAAATTTTCATATAAAATATTACCAATTACATTGAATTTAATTTTATATGTTGTATTATAGTTTTAATTCTATTAGTTCTAAAAACAGCTGAAAATATATCATGAGTCTTAAAATTGATAATTTAGATTTTGAATTCATCACAAATGTCACATCTGAACATGACTTTATAAATGCATCAATGTTGCTTCTATTACTCATAGAATACCATGAATATATTACACAGGGTTTCCTAGGAATGAGTCTCTGAGTTAAACATATTGAGAAATTCAGTTGGACTGACTCAGTTTTTAAAGACATAGTAGTTTCAAAACTTTAGCAAAATGAATACTTAAATTAAAAAAAAATAAAAATAACTTGCCACGTGCAAAAGAGTTAGAACAGGAGGTAAAGTGCTTGTGTTGAATGCAGTCAATCCAGGTTCTATCCTCAGCATGATATCCCTTTTCAGGAATATTATCAGAGATTACTTCTGAACATGAAGCAAAGAATAACCATGGGCCCCAGTGACCTCATCTCCCCTGATAAACCTTACTCAAAAACAAGAAAAGAAATAAAATGACTCAGTTGAACATCACACCAGTAATAGCTATAGGTTGAAACATGCTGTCTCTTATGCATATTTTCTAGTTTCATCCATGTGTAACATTAAATTTTGAAAATTAAATATTAAATATGAAAATAATTTAGGGTTTTTATACATTTAAATAATTCACAGGTATCAGAAAAATATTCATAACTATCAAAAATACTGTCCCAAATTCCAAAGGAGAATGTAAATAATGAAAGATGAACTAGAGTCTAATGTTAGTATTGTATACAATTTGAAATTAGTATTATAATCAATGATTTATATAGTTTTAGAGAAAACAATATTTATATCCACACCACTGAGTCTCTTGATTATTTAATGACCTACCTAGAATGAGAGTCAAATCTGTTAATATGACAAATAACAACCTTTCATCCCAAACTGAGTATTTTACTTTATATAAATATACATCAGTGATCTATGTGAAAGTTCTGCATATCATTTGTTAATCTGTAATGCATCACATGCATATTGGAAGAACTCATTAAATTCCAGAATCTGACTTGATCAACAAAGTTCTACTAATATTTTATTTTTAAATATTTCTTATTTGGAGAGACTGGAGAGATAATACAGTGGTAGGGCTATTGCCCTGTACCTGGGTTTTCAGGATTCCCCAGCATTCCATATGGACCCCCAAGCTCCTCTAAGAGTAATTTCTGAATACATAGCCAAGAATAATCCCCTGAATACTGCCAAGTATGCCCAAAATATCCTGCTCCCCTCAATTTCCTTTTCCTAAATGTGTATTCCTGGTTAGCTTCATTTTGCACAATAGCAAATATTCCGATATTTTACTATAAGTCATTGTTTAGTTACTTGCTTATGCTCTGGAACGGTTTATATTGTTTAATTATTATAGGAAATATGAGAGAAAATTTCTAAGAAGCATCTTATTTGTGAATGCTGCCAGTGTAAAAGATCACTGATAATACCAAATGCTAGGAAAACAGAGGAAAATAGGGACTCGTTTTCATTACTGGAGTAAATAATAAATGGTACAGTCACTTTGAAAAATATTTGGGTGTTTATTTCAAAGTTGAACATATACTTGTAATATATATAATCTATCATCATGCTTCTGAATATCTATCTGATATATCTGTAAATCTATATATACACAAATCCTACCCATGGTAAATTTAAGCAATTTGTCTTGTAAGTGCCCAAAATTCTAATTAAGCAAAATTTCTTTAATAGAATGGATAAAGACTAGATCATAAAAAAAGAATGGGACATACAAATAATGAAATGCTTTTCAGAATTAAGAAGTGAGTTATAATGAAAATTTTTTAAAAATATGGGGAGAGTTAAAAGGATATTGCTATGTAAGGAAGTCAATATAAACATCCCTGCATAGTACAATTTCAGCTATATTTTTTCTGGAAAAGGCAAAATTGAGTAGATTATAAAATATTATCGGTGTATTTATCAGTGTATATCATGGATTGGCAAGGTAAGGCATAGTGAAAGATATGTATGCAGGTCAGAAGATACCAACGTGAAAATAATGCATCATTTCTGGTTGGCCAAGCAAACATAACATAAAACTACAGTGACCCAGATATTAATTAAGAATTTTTATTATTTACGATATATCAATGTAAGTTTATCAATGTAATCAGTTCCCCATTCTCTTGGAAGATGTGGCTAATGAGAGGATGACATGAAAGTGTATAATTATCCTTCATGACTTCTCATAATTTATATTTTGTAGATGTAAAACTGCTCTAAAATAAATTAATAGCAACAATAATAAAGGTAGTCATTAGAGATGACTGACAAGAGTATGCTACCCACACGGCAGAGCCTGGCAAGCTACCTGTGTCGTATTTGATAAGCCAGATACCAGTAACAATTTTAGACCTCATTCCCATGACCTGATGGAATGGTTTGAGGCTCTTTATGTTCCTGGAGCAAGCAGGTGCCCTTGGGCTCTACTAGCATGAGATAGGACATATGGAGATGTTACTGGTGCCAGCTTGAGCCAATCGATGATGAACGGGAAGACAGTGAAGACAGTGAATAAAGGTAGTCCATACAAGCAAAGTATACGAGAAGATAGATGAGGTAATTTTTGGAAAACATTATCTCAGAATTGTAATTATCTTATGCATGTTAGGACCACTTCTGATCATTTAATTATATCTAAGCACAATTGTGTATAGGTTTTGAAACTTTCTAGTTTTGGCTGTAATCTCATTGTGCACAGTGGTATCTGGAATGTTATTTCCAATAGAAGTTCCCTAAAAGCAGAGAATAAAAGGATTATTGATTAAATGCTAATAGTGATTGAGTGCTATCAGTAATGCTATAAGAGAATAAAGGAAGCAGGAGTAGGCAGAAAATAATTAAACAAAATTTGATTTCGGTTTCTTTTCAATAATCCAAAAGGAAGTTGTTTGTCTAGCATTCTATCAACCTCGTCTTTCAGGGTTGGATCCTTTCCACACGATGACCAGTGAAAGGCGTTACAATGCTGTGAAATACTTCCTGTGTATTCGAATGATTCCATTTAGCTGAGAACTTTCCTGAGGATAAGGATGCAATGCAAAGCTAGCCAACAGTCAATTCTGGCACTGATGTATTCACCATGGTAGTAATTGAGATAAAGAAATGTACCAATAAAATTCTCTAAATAATCTAGTTTTAAGTAACTTATTATCTTACAAATAAAGTAAACAGAACTTTTATTTAAATTTATTACAGTATAAAATTTTACAAATATGTATGACAAAAATGAATGCATAAACATATGCATAGAAACTTGCACATATAGTCGTAATATTTAAGAAACATATAGATGTAGTTAATGCATCCAGATTAATTTTTATTATTTTATAGCCTGTGAAGCTTTTATCTTCTTTATTTGTTCAGGGAATCTAGAAATAATGCTTGATTATTATTTTTTTCTTACATCTTCCCTGCAGCATATTCTAGTAATGAAAACAATTTCAGATACATTAACACTGCACTCAAGGTTGTAGCAATTATTGTTCAAAAGAATCCTGTAGCATATAAAAATTTAATTTTTTATACTAAGCATGAAGTTGTGTGGTTTCAGAAAATCTCTTGGTATTTTTCTGAATTTCCAACAAAAATATTTAATTATAATGCTCAAAAGAATAGTTTTATTTTGTTGTTTTAAGTGTAAACTTTCCAACCCGGGCTTGGGGAGTGTATATAAGGGAAATAGAAATTAAAAAATAAATTGCTCTCTCCTTAAAGTATAATAATTTTGTTTTAGTTAAAGTTCTTTACTATTCAAAAAATGTAGTTGATGCTCTCTGAGAATTAAAATGTATTTTCTTATACAAAGGAACTTGCTCGTTATAGAGGAGCACTAAATTCAAAACATAAAAGCTCATATTTTTTTAGTAGTGTAGATTATAAGGAATAGTCTTTTTGATGTTGAGCAGGAGGTGAAAATTGCATAATGCAACATTCTAATGCCAATTAGTGTCTCTTTGGGACTATGCGCTGAGAAGACACATTTCTAAATACAGTGGTGAGGATCATCATGAAAAATGCTGCTCATTTAATGATAAATCCTTGCACTTCCTAAAACAGTTTTATTATACTAGAATAATAAACAGTACTGTCATTTTCCACATCCGGACTCCCCACTGGTCAAGCTCCACCCAGCAGAAGAGCTGATCACAAGCCCGCTCTCTTGGCCAAAGCGGCCGCATGGTTCATCAATAATGAGTACAGTAGTGTTCCACCCACACTGCAGAGCCTAGCAAGTTACCCATGTCATATTTGACATGCCAAATACCAGTACAAATTATAGACCCTATTCCCATGACCTGATGGAATGGTTTGAGGCTCTTTATAAACCTGGAGCTAGCAGAATGTAGTTGGGCTACATTATCATGCGACAGGATTTATGGATATATTACTGGCGCCTGCTCTAGCATATCGGTGATCAACGGGAAGACAAGTGACAATAAACATAATATTAAAGTTTTAAATTAAGAAAGAAATGTTGGTCAGGGAGAGCTAGTACAGTGGTTAAGGCCTTTGTTTTGCACATAGTTTACTTGGGTTGATCTAGTGACTTGGGTTTGACCTCCAGCACCATTGAGCAACAGCTAGGCATGATTCCAGAGAGCAGAGATGGGAGAAATTCCTGAGCATTCTAACTCCTGAGCATGACCAGGTGTGCACCTCAAAAATTAATTGATTAAAACAAATTAAGATGATACAGATCTAGGAGTGGCTCAGAAACCCCTAAATAAAAAAACTAATTTTATAAATTCAAATTTAAATATCCAAACTATTAGTCACTTTATGTTGAACTGCAGTGACATGTTTCAGTATTGTGGGAGGAATTTCATTTGCACACATCACTTGTATCACTTGTATACCCATTGTTCATAGATTTGCTCAAGTAGCTGCCAGTATATGTGGTATAAAAATATTAGAAGTTTTGGGGGGCGGAGCAATAGTCCAGCAGGTAGGGCATTTGCCTTGCACGCGCCAGCCCATGCCAGCCTGGGTTCGATCCCTGGCATCCCATATGTTCCCCGAGCACCACCAGGAGTAATTCCTGAGTGCAGAGCCAGGAGAAACCCCTGAGCATCGCTGGGTGTGACCCAGAAAAGCAAAAAAAAAAAATATATATATATATATATATATTAGAAGTTTGAGCTATGCCTGAAGAATTAATCATAGGCCTATGTTTGGACCAATAGGATTTTACAGACTAATTTATATTGCATTCATTTTACCAATGCACTGAGTATTATCTTTTCAAAAGAAATGCTGCTGTTTTCTATTTTAGCAATATGATTCTATATACTATTGATAAAAATCTTTGAGAAAAAAATTATTTTTCTTATTCTGCACCAAATTATTCCTTAAGAAAATTTTTTACAAAGTGAAATAACAATTATTCCATATTTGGTTAAGAAAGTAGGGTCTATTGAGTAAAAAGGAAGGTTCATCTTTCAAGTCAGGAGGGGGTTAAGTATGAGTCACCTCTTCCACTACTATGGAAACAATTGCATTACTCTACTCTAAGAGGTTTTATTTTTCACAGCTATAGAAATGAAGGTTTAATTTAAAATATTCTAAACAGTATCACTTGCATTCTAAACATTCTTAACGGTATCACTGTACATGTAATGTCGATTTGGAGACGACCATTGGACAAGAGCCATTACCGACTGGATCCCACGGGATGTCAAAAGATCATGTGACTGCCCACCTACAAGATGGTCAGACTTCTTCGTCAAGCCGGTTTGAAGCTTTTTGTACACCTGAAAGCAACCAGATGCCACTTGGGCTACACTAGCACGTAATAGGGTCAAATGGAAATATTACTGGCACCTGCCGAGGAAATCGATGAATAACGGGATGTCAAGTGATCAAGTGAGCACTTGTATTACTTGTCTTCCCATTGATCATCAATATGCTCGAGCGGGCACCAGTAACATCTCCATATGTCCTGTCACATGCTAGTGTAGCCCAAGGGCATCTGCTCGCCCAGGAACATGAAGATCCTCAAACCATTCCTTCAGGTGATGGGAATTAGGTCTATAATTGATACTGGCTTTTGGAATACCAAATACAAGATGGATAGCCTGCCAGGCTCTGCTCTTGGGTGGGACACTCTCAGTAGTAGGCTCTCATCTCTTGCATTTACTGATGAACCACAATGGAGAGAATTGGCTTTTATCTTAGGTGGAGCTCTGATGAGCTGTGGAGTCCAGATGATGAAAATTGTGGCCCTCATGGTGTGGGGATTCCTCTGGCTTCTTGCAAGCTCTTCTGGGATGGTGGGCCAGGGCTGGAACCCGCCTTCCCTCCCAGGTTCCTCATGGTCAGCTGAGCACAGGGAGAAGCTGGTAGCACCTCTGCCTGTGTAGCAGAGTCATCTAAATGGTAATGTCCGGTAAATAGTGAAGAAGAAGAAAATACTTTAAAAATATTAAAAAAAAACTATAAAATTGTTATTGCACCTAATTTTTGATGACCTGTTAAGTGATATTTTTGTACTGTTATTGTTTATTTATTGCCAAATCTTGCAGAAGTCGTGACTTCCTCCTCACTCTGTGCTCAGAGGTCACATCTGGAAGTGTTTGAGAGGTCATTCACAGCACTGTGGGTCAAACCAGTGTCAGCTGCCTTCAGCTAAGAATATGATAAATGGTATTAACAATAAGCTTTTTGAAGGAAATTGTGTTTTTATTTCTTACCTAGTTTTCTTCATATGACAAATTTTCCAAAGGATGTGTTCTGAAAAACATTTGCTCATAAATAGATGAATCTTTTACTATTATTCTCATGATACAATAGGGACTTTCTATCATCTAGAATGCCATAAATCTCTTTATTGGTCGTAATAAACTTCTCAAGATTTTAATTCAGCATTGTGATATTAAAACTATCTTTCAGATTGACTTGCTTTAAGTTAAATGAAGAAATCTTAATATTTTATTAATGTCGTACCATTAAGAGTCATAATCATTTAATTTTTTTTTCTTTTTGGGGAAGTAGGGGTATACCTAATTATGATTAGGGATTATATGTGGCTTGGCATTAAAAGATCTCTCTTTGTGGGCTGAAGGGGTCTTATGGGTGTGAGGATTTGAACTTGGGTCAGAGTTTTGCCAGATATATTACCTTTCAAAGCTTCTACTATAGATTTCTATTTAAATGCTAATTTAAATTAGTTTATGTTATATTTCACAAAAGGCAGGCTATGATACATTGAGAATGTTTAATGGGTTTACCTTAACAATAAAAGACCTTTTGAATTGTCTTTTTTCCTTGATTCCCTAGCTTAGTTTTTCATACATTGTTTTCTGGTGCTGTGCATGATCATAAGTCTAAAAAAGATGAACATTAAAATATATAAATCCTCAGTTATTTGCATATATTTATCTGTACCTGTTGTTAAGTACATTTTTTTTCTAAATAGAGGTTCTAAAATAAATGTGAAAGAAAGTTGGTAGATAAATCAATCACTTATAGAAATGTGACCTTCAAAATCTGTTTCCTCTTATTCTTCTGTTGGGACTGTGTGAGTGTATATTTGTGTATGTGTATGTGTGTATTTATCAACATTTATGTACATAATATATGTATATACTGCTATGTATAAAATATGATATGTATATTTATATATCTATCACTGTCTTCCCAGTTCATCATCGATTTGCTCGAGCGGGCCCCAGTAACATTTCCATATTTCCTGTCTCATCCTAGTAGAGAGCAAGGGCATCTGCTTGCTCCAGGAACATAAAAAGCCCCAATCCATTCCAGAATGAGGTTTATAATTGTTATTGGTATTTGGCATATCAAATACAACACGGGTAGCTTGCCAGGCTCTGCAGTGGCAAGATAATATAATATAATAATATATTATATAAGATAATATAAATGATTCTTGAATTTATTTTACTAAAAGGTTTTAAAATCAGTGTTATAAACTTTTTCAAGTCTATCAGAAAAACTGGTGAAGAACATGTTTCAACTCTTCATGGAAAGTAGAGCCTTCGAAAGATTAATTCTAAGTGTTTCATGTTGCACACTCGCTTTATACTTCTCTGATTTTCTGAATACATATAAACTGAATATCTACAGAAAATACAATAAAAGTAATAATGAATTATGTTATATTCCAGGGAAAACACTTCATCTGAAGTTACATGTACTTGGCATTGTTAAAGTGATTATTTTTCACTTCAAAATGAGCTTTAGGGGCCGGAGTGATAGTTCAGTGGGTAGGATGTTTGCCTTGCACGCAGCTGACATGCTGGCCCAGGTTCAATCCCCGGCATCCCATATGGTCCCCCAAGCACCGCCAGAGTAATTCCTGGGTGCAGAGCCAGGAAGTAACCCTGAGCATCACTGGGTGTGACCCAAAAAAGCAAAAAAAAAAAAGAGCTTTAGAATATGCAGAAGAATTAACTTATCTTGTACTCAAAGTGAGTTTTTCATCAGCTCAGAATCCTGCAGCAGCCTCAGGTAGGACATCCACAACCTTTAGAAAGTGAAAACAATCTCGGCCCATGACAGCCCAATATGCCCTCTCGCACCACGTGGTCTTCAGAAGCTCCCTAGAAACAACAAAGCATGGGACATTATACTCTTCAATCTAGAGTTAACAGAATATGTGTCTTCTTGGGATATAGAGGGTCACACATGCTGTGCTCAGTGCTTATTCCTTAACTCCTGACTCTGTGCTCAGTAATCACACCTGTTAGTACTCAGGAGATCTTGAGCTATCAAGAATTAAGCAAAGGTTAGTAATGTGCAACATTAACACTTTAACCTTGCTATTTCCCTCCTGCACTAGCAATGTATATTCTTAAGCGTGGGTGAAGTTTTTAGAGATCTCTCTGTATTAAATTTCCCTGTAGCTACCATAATAGCTACAGTAGCAGATGATTGAAATCTGGGACATTTAGACTTTCAACAGTATTCACATTTGACATATCAGATGGCAACTTCTATTCTATAGTCGTAATATCAGTGCACTGTGGCACAATGGTAACTGTCCCCATTTGTGAGTCCAAAGATTACATGTAGATAATGAAGGATCAAATGAGCATAGTGTATGCTATTCAGGTTATCTTGGTACCACAGGCATCAAAGTCCTCAGGGTGTATCCTCACCTGAACCTCAGGGTCTAAAGTTGGTGTATCCAGAACGGAACAATAGCATGGCAGGGAGGGCATTTGCCTTACAGGCAGCAGATCTAGGTTATATCCCGAGCATCCCTTATAATCCCCTGAGCCAGGAGTAATTCCTGAGTACAGAACCATGAGCAACCCCTGAGCAATACTGAGTGTGGCCTCAAAAGCAAAACTAATAAATAAATATATGAATGAATGAATGAATGAATGAGATAAAGTTGGTATATCACGACAAACAGACCCTGATGTGCTGCTGATGCAATTCGACCGCTTTGTTTGTCTCAGCACCAGATCTCTAGACTTCAGACAGCATTCAGATGACCTCCACTTGCTAATGGAGAATGTAGAATTAGCCCTCGATTCCTTTCAGAAATGTTAGGAATGTCCAAATTATGCTACCTCCATGGATGATCTCAGGTCTTGCCCTATCAGGTTGAGCCATGCCCTTACCCATTTGGCTTATGGTTAGTGAGTCTCCCATGAGTCTCCCTTTGCTTGACCCTGTCCTTGTTGCTGTCAGGACAGCTCTCAGTACCCTGTCGAGTCCCATTGTTATTTTTTTCTGGTTAATCTGTTCCTTTCTGCTGCAAAGCGATCCTGCAGGCCTATTTTCTCAACTTGTATTCTGGGCTTACACTAAAATTAGATTTATTTTTGTGTGAATAAAAAAACAAAAAATACAAAGAATGCATAAAATTATTTGGATCTAAACAAAATTTTGGAGTGTGCTTTAGCTAGAGAAGGGAACCATTAAGATTGGTTAAGTTCCAATGGACTCTTTAAAAGGTTCCTGAGTTGTTTGTATGGTCACTTAGACCAAAAAAAAAAAAAGTGAAATTTCCTGTAGCTACTGTAGTAGCTACGTTAGCTAGCTACTACAGTACATAGTGAGTCAGGTAGGTTTCTAACATGGTGCAGAAATGATTACTTTATTTATTATTTTTTATAACTTCTTATGATCACTTCTCATTACATACGCCAACAAATATATAAATTCTAGAAAAAACATAAAAAATAATCATCAGTAATCTTTGTTTTGAAAAGTTTTCTGCATATATTTATATGTGCTTGAACATTAGTCTCACTTACCTAATGACTTCCCATAAAAGCATGCTGTAGCTCGTATGCCTGGATGGGAGATCTGTGTAAGTTGAACATTTGTCTCCTAATTGATGAATGAAAGCTTAATTTAAAACATATGTTTATTTCAAAGCTACTGTTTCACAATCAAGAGGTTCCCAAACTAGTTGGTGATGCCCAAAATCTGACCTAATCAGCTTTTTATAGTTTGTCCAACTAGATCCAACATTGGTCTCTGAGTTAATTTAATCTGTGTAGGTGGAATTATTCCTGGGTTATAGTTTCTTATGCATGGTTTAGATCTAACTTCCAATGTCTAAGTTATCTCTTCACAAAAGTAATTTTGATCTGCTCCCTGGAAAAATTCCACACAGTTAGAAGGGGGAAATAAAAAGGATGCTCTGCAAAGGATCCAAATGCCGCCAGTACAGACACGCTGTGCATCTGGGCCATTCTGAATTCTGTTATAACCACACAGTGCTGTGACAATTGCTTCCCTTAATCCTGTGACTGTGTTCTGTACAATTTGAATCATTTTCCCCATAACTTCTGGACCTCCTACAGACATCTATGTCCTAAATTTCACCGTTCATTGCATTACATCATAGTATTGAAGCAGTGTAAATTGATATTTTTATGTGCAGCCTCTGTATGCATTTAATACTGATAAAAATGAAAATTACTCACAACTGTAATAGGGCAAGACAGGCAAGTAAGAATTATTTGGAGGTATGGCAGCCGGACTCAATTTCGTAAGTGGTTATATTTTTTCTTGTTACTTTCAATTGAAGAAGTATTCATCAAGCCCTACATCACAGGAAAAAGAAAAAATGTAAAACCATTCAAAGAGACAAAGTAGTATATAAAACATTTAAATATAATCCAGACAGTTCTTCCATGCTAAGATACTGGTATAAATATTGAGTTTTATAGAATCTCTGAAATGACATAAGGGAAAATTACTGGCTGCATTTATATGTGCCTCATGCTGGCATTCTCTTAGCCAATCAAAAAGGTTGCAGTTATTTGGCATTTTTCACTTAGGCAACTCCACACTAATGTATTTAATTCTCCCAACTATATTGTGTTATTCAGCAATATGAGATAAACATATGAGGCTATGTCAACCACCTTTCTTCTCCAACTCCTTCCAGAACTTGTCAAACAACATTATATCTCACAAATTATATCTCCCAAATTTAACTTTTTATAGTATTTTTTTAAGTTGCCATCATTAATAGTCTCCTTCAATCTTAGAAAATTAGTAAGATTTTTTCATATTCACCAACTTAAAATGTTATTATTTTATATATTTAAACTAATGATGAAAATAAAGGCAACCCAGTCAATTCAGTTTTTAAAAAGAAATGATTATTTGTTATCAGAGAAACATTGTTCTTTACATTCCTTAAGATTATATAAATGTTTAATATAAACCTCCCCTTTCTCATGACCTGGTTTGCTCATGTTCTTTAGAAATTTGAGGACAGAATATTTGAGCCTGTAGAGATAATATCGCAGGTTGGGTGCCTGCATTGTGTGAAGATGACCTGTGTTTCATGTCCTACCAGAAGTTGATGCAGGATGCTAAGCTGATGGATGACTCAAATCCTTATTCTCTGAATGCTGCCAAGGGAAATCCCTGAGAATAATGCCAAGAGTAAGTCATGAACAACGCCAGTATCTCCCTAAAAAAATTTGTGGCAGAAAATATCTTAGAGACTAACAACCTTCAGCTATTTCTTCCCTTCTATGCTTTTTCCCTTCATCTTTCTCTTCTTTTTATTATTCATGCATTTACTGAAACAATAGTTCTCAGTAGATAAAAAATAATTTAACAAATTTTTATTTGTATAAAGAAATAGAATTGTAATTATGAATTAGCAACCATACAGAAACAGACAGACAGGCAGATAGACAGACAGAGAGAGGGGAGTGGTCAGAATACCCTGAGGTTTTAACATTGAGCCAAGTGCAGCAGTGAGTAAATTCTGGGTCCCTAGCATTATTTGGGAATTCTCCCAAAATATGTTTGTCCAAAAGTATAATATATTTCATTTATTTACAAGTCATACCCATTGATGCTTGGGGACCTCCTGGGTGTGCTCAGGTGATCATATGGAGTACAGGAGATGGCCTCTGGTTGGCCATGTGCAGGGCAAATAAACTGCACACTGTACTATCTCTCTGTCCTCATAACTTTATTCTTTAAGGAAACTAGATTTTGTTGATAGTATAGACAGTGTCAGTGAGGGATAGGTTGGTGATTGTGTAAAAGATCCTTTTTCAATAGATTAAGGGTTGGCAATAAATTACAAAAATTGATATGGGTTCACATATGTAGATATAAATGGACAATTTAATAAAAGGTAGGAATATATAAATGGACATAATAAAGACACAAATTGGACAAAACATGTTTTATCTAATAATATATCATATAATTTACTCTTATAATCTAACATGGGATCCTTGATTAAAAAGAGGCCACACTTAAACTGTGCTTCATTTCATCAAAAAGAGACATTCAGAAAGTTTAATAGTATATAAATATTGCCTTTATTTTAAAAAATATATAGGTCATCGACACTTGAGCGGGCACCAGTAACATCTCAATATGTTCTGGCACATGCGAGAATGCCCAAGGGCATCTGCCCGCTCCAGGAACATAAAGAGCCTCAAACCATTCCGCCAAGTCATGGAAATGAGGTCTATAATTGTTACTGGTATTTGGCATGTCAAATACGACACAGGTAGCTTGCCAGGCTCTGCCGTACGGGTGGGGATAATCTTGTAGTCACCTCAAAACTCCAGCATTTATTGATGAACCACGTGGCTGCAAGCATATGACCAAGCATATGAAAGAATGAAAGTAATTCACCTGGTAATAGCAGATTAATATTGCAGTTTTTAAATTTATGCAAACAAAATTTAAAGCAAATACATAAATAAACTCTTTCACTTTTATTCGCAGTCATTCTAAATTTGATGTAGATCAAACAGACCTCTCCACATCTATGTAGTTAAATTCTCATATATAATGCCACTTGTAATAGTTTAAGGTTTAGATAATCCTTGGAGGACCAGCTATCATGATGGAACTTTTATAGATAAATTATTTACATCTTTATTTTATGTATTTTTCTCCAGAAGTTCAATAACATCTATCTATACAGAAAAATATCAGGAAGTCAGTCAACAAGTGAACAGGAAGGCTTTTTTTTTCCCTCTGTATTTTATCTAAGTTAACTGAGTGAATCCAATAAAAACTTTCAGGCAATCATTCCTGAATTATAATATGCTTCTGACTACACTCTGGGGAAGATTTACTCACAGAAATACAAGTGATTGAGGAGTACTTCACTTAATTGGACCAATGTAACTAACTAACATTAAGTTCTAGTATGACAATGTTTCAGCATTTCAGAAATTCTAAAGATTTTCACTACCCAGCATTAAGTAAATAGCCTTTCAAATCGGATTACTCGGGATTTTTAGTTTTACTTCAGGCAAAAAATTAAAAGTGAATTAAAATTTCTTTCAACAGTTTGCACCTAAATACTTATCAAACCCTTAGAAAAGACCTGAAATGATCTGTTTACAATGTGCTGGAAAACAGCGTGTTGCTATCGTACATAATGTTTAATAACTTTGCTATCCCAAAAAAGGATTGTTTTCTGCTTCTAAAACTACTTGAGAGGCAGGTGAGATAGACATTTAGTTCCTAATTTTCCAACTGAGCAAGAATTGCTTTCTTCAATCCTTAGTGCCTCACTGTTTGCCTCTGCCTTTGGACAAGGCACAGTATAACAGCTTATCACGTATACCAAAGGTGGGAAGAAATAGTACACTTCAGAGGTGTTAGGGGCCAGATCAACAGTGTAGCAGGTAGAGTATTTGCCTTTTGGATTCTCAGGAACACTCTATGGTCCCCTGAGCCTATCAGCAGTGATCCCTGATCCATGAGCACAGAGCAAGGAGTAACCCCCTGAAAAGCACCCAAAACAAAATAGAAAGAGCAAATCACCAAAAAACATTTCAGTGCTGTTTGAGATAGCAAAGAGAAGGAGTTAACTAGAAAGTGCATAACCATCAGTGCGCCAGGGAAGTTAGGTAAAAAGCATTCATCTTTCACTTTGGGAATGTCACTGATGTTAAGATTCATGCCACATTTCTAGATTGATGTATTGATTCTATTTCAGAGCAGGCATAGTATGTTACTGCAATATATATTTCTCATTTTACACTTTCTTCTGAATTACAAATTCTCATAAATCATATTTTAAGGTGGCTTGTTCATAAAGAGCAATAACATATACATTATTTCTTCCTAAAATTATAAGAGGATAAATATTTAATCTTACATATTGCCATTAATTGTTCAGTGTAATATACAGGAAAAATGTAATTTGAGCCTGTATTTGAAAACACAATGTGAAGACATTTAGAAGTGATTCATGCCTATTTTTGATCAAGAAATGGAAAATATATTTTTTATAATGAACAAAATTTTATATGTTCTGTCCTTTTAACAAAGCTGATATCTTAAAAAAGTTCAACCAGAAAGCCTTTGCCCCCATCTCTGCCCCACAGGACAAACCAGAAAACAAAAAGCTTGCTGGCCGCCTGGAGTGCTGCCCAAGCCTCGCCATTCCTTGGACCCGGCCGACTCCCCTGCGCCAATCTCCCTGATCCCGCACACTCTACTCCAGGTGGGTTTGGAATCCCCTTTGCCCACACCCCCACTAACACCAGTGTGAAACCTCAGGTTTTCGATCCCAAAAACTCAAAACCACGAGGACACTAGCATGTCTGCAAAAAATAATCAGTTTTTGGATATCCTATATAGAAAAACCGGGGTACATAGCCACAATACTCCCCACATCCCATAGCCACAATATCCTCATATCCCACAAAACTCGGTGAACAACTGTTGACAACCCTCACTGTACTTCCCAGCCACAAGTACAGTCAAGTTGCAACCTGTAGCGGTCATAATGGTGAAGCAATGCAGAATTCCATCAAGCTCTGTGAGCGAAGACACCTACCAAGATGAGCCAAGTAATAATAATGAGCTGTGTAACTTCTCTGATAATCAATTTCAAAGGGAGCTGTTAAGGATGCATAAGGAGCTCAAGAAAGCAATGAAACACAGAGCCAATAAAATGCAAGAGGACATGAAAGCAGAAGTGAGGAACATGGAGATGAAAATGCAAGCAGAAATAACAGATATTAAAAATCAGGTGGGGGAAAATGAAAAACTCACTGGAAGGCCTTTGCAGCAGAGTCACAGCAACTGAGGACAGAAACAGTGAGCTTGAAGATGAGGTGCAGAGACTCTCTTGTCAATAGCAGAAGATGGAAAAAAAGACTCACAGTAAATGAACAGACAACAAAAGATAATTGAGATGAAGCCAAAAGAAAATTCAACCAGAAAGTGCAAAGGCAATTGATTTAGTTTATTTCTATAGGAAATCATTTTTTTGCTTATATTTTGGGTCACACCCAGCCATGCTCAGGGCTTACTCCTGGCTGTACACTCAGGAATTACTCCTGGCAGTGCTCAGGGGACCATATCGGATGCTGGAGATCGAACCCAGGTTGGTTGCATGCAAGGCAAATGCCCTCCCTGCTGTGCTAGTGCTCCGACCCCATATAGGTAGTCATTGTTACCCCTGTATCCCAGGTTAAACTATTGTAAATACTTCACTTATTTAAAAGGTAAAGCACTGTCTCAAGAGAGTTAATACAAAGGGCAAGATACTTGACTTGAACACAGATGACCTGGGTTCTATCCCAGGTGACATGGATTGTGTCCTGAGCTTATGTGGAGTGAACCCTTTATGACTTATTTCCTCTCTATCACTTGTATCACTTGTAATGCTTGACTTCCCTCTGTTCATCGATTTGCTCGAGTGGGCACCAGTAACATCTCCATACATCCTGTCACGTGTTAGTGTACAACAAGGGCAAAAAACAGTAAAATTATAGACTTCATTCCCATGACCTGAAGGAATAGTTTGAGACTCTTTGTGTTTCTGGAGCAAGCAGATGCCCTTGTAGCTTGCCAGGATCTGCCGTGCAGTTGATATACTCTCAGTAGTAGACTCTCATTCCATGCATTTACTGATGAACCATGCTGCCGCTTTGTGGCCGTGTGCAACCAGGAGACATAGGCTTTACTCTGGGTGGAGCTCTGATGCACTGTGGAATCTGGATGTTGAAAATGACTGCCCTCATGGTGTGGCCATTCCTCTGAAATATATATAGAAAAAAAATATATATATATATATATCTTGCTTTAAGGGTAATTCCTAACAAAATATATATTAATTTAGATGGAGATGAGAAAGAATTACATACAAAGTTAGAAGAAAGAATACTGAGAATGTTATACCATGTCTAAGATATTATTTTAAAACTATTGTAAATCATGATGCTTCAAATTTAAAAAGTGAAAATTAGAAAGTTCTTATATTTTTTGTTGTTTTGTTTCAATAGACCTTTACAGAATCACACAAAATATTCTTAATAATTTCATCTGCTATGGTAGTAACTATAAAATTTAAGTAACTAGGCCTAAAATGGAAAGTTCTACATATTAATGTGTCTGAATAAAAGGATAGCAAATAAATAGTATATGTCTATCTTTTGGACCAGAAATTATAAAATCTATAGCAACTACAACTATGCAATTTTGGGGACGCATCTGGTTGTGTTTAGGCCTTACTTCTGTCTCTATGCCCAGTGTTACTCATGACAAGGTTTGAAGGACTACTTGTGGGTGCCAGTTACTGAACCCAGGAAGAATGAATGCAAGGCATACACCTACTGGTTCCTAGACTATTTCTCTGGTTCCAGTATAAGATTATATTGTGTCTAAACTTTTGTTTGATGAAAGGTATGTATGGAATTAAAGATTAAGTATAATTCAGTCATTCATTAATATGGTACATACCAACATGTACATGTCCGTGCCATTGTGGTACTTGTGTTTATGACATGTGTGACTAAGATTTCTCAAAGTGTTTCCTAAAAAAATAACTCATGCTAAAGAAAATTAAAACATAAAATTTGGCACAAACAATGCCATCAGCCATCGAAAGGACATATATGTCTCAAGGTTATAGTAGTACATAAAGCAGAGTATTACCTATAGCTTGGATATACTTCTAGCAGATCGCCATAGATAAGAGAACAGATCACAGAGAAGCAACAATCAAAAAGACTCTCTGTTTTACCAAGTCCAAATAATGAGTGAAATGAGGACTTATTTTGGTCCTCCACAAACTACAGAATATAACTAAAAAAACTCAAGAAACAACTTTTTCTGGGTAAATTTCAAAATTCTATATAATTAAGTTTAGTACACAGTGAAGAAGTGATTTTGTAATTTGTAACTTTGGAGGAGGAAATATACAGTATTGGTTTCTTTTAGATCTGATATATGAACATTTTTATGTAGTCTTAGGGACTTACATGTAACATGACGAGACCATTTCACGATTTTTACTATATTTTTGGCATTAGATAAAGGTTCTATTTCGAATAAATATGACCAATAATGTATTATGTTCTGTGCCTTCAGATTTATAAGGAAAATAAGCAATAGTATATATACATAGTCTTAGAGTATGATGTGTTTTGAACTGAAAAAATACAAATGACACCTAATAGCACATAAAGTAATAAAGCTAATTGATAGGCAGCATGAACAAGTCACTAGTAATTTTACATAGACCTTCAATTCATAATTTATCACCTCTAAAATGAGAGAGTTTAGGAGAGTCCAGTGACTTTCAAAACACTTTTTATTTTCCACACTAAGCTTGTTTTGCTACTCCTTTTATGCACACTGAGTTAAAGATCGGTTACTTTGTTGTCAGTTCAATGAAATAAAGATGAAATCAGCAGCAGGGTCCAATATTCTCCATTTCCCTATTGTGCCTTTACTTCAAAATGGCCTAATGGGATAAAATATATTCTAGCTCTTCTCTTTCTTGTTTGGTAAAGCTATCTGACGTCCCAGCCAGAACCTTGCAAAGATTATGAAATCATTGACATAACCTAGTGTGCCTCAACTGGATACAACCATGCTTTAAATTTTGGATCTGATTATTCTTCTTATTTTCTATGAGTCGGAAATTTTCACTCTCAATTTGCCACCCACATGGGAGCATGGAAAAATAGAGATAGCTGAGAAACACTGGGCTTATTTTCATGATCACAATAGACTTATTCATCTGTTGCTCTGTGTCACTGTTTCTTTATATCTTTTGTGAGGAATCCTTACTGAGCCCCAGGTTAACTTTTTGTAGAAGGATAATTAAAGGAGTTAGTATCTTTCCTTCGCCTATGAAACGATAAGTATATAATCAAAGAATTGATTGAATAATATATTCTATTATCAGCAGGTGACTCAGGCAAGCAATCATTAGAAACATTCAAGAAAATATTCTCTGTTATCCCTGGATTTCAAAACATCTGGAAGAACTGTTAGTTTTAAAGTTTCATTTTTTAAGTCCATACTAGAATGTACAAAGAAGCTATTTCACATAAATTCCCTTTTGCAATATCAGTGTTCATATTTTACTTCTTTTGCTGTTTTGTAAAAAAGATAGCTATATATTAAATCTATCACAATCATAAGAAGAAGAATCTTATTTTAAATTAAATGAGAAAGCTTTCCCTTTCATTATTTTTGTTCTTTTTTTATTTTGCTATTTTTTCTCTTTCACTTAAAGTATCTTAAGGAGGGAGACAACATATTGTTAATTAGAGACTCAAGTAATCTCTAACGTGGATATTAGAGAGCTTCATTAATAACTTTTATTATGATTCTCAATATGGTTTAAGCAAAGTTGTTCCAACTGTGTAAATTTATTTTGAGAGACTTGGGCTAGCGACCTCAGCCCAATTCAGCAGCCCACCCTATAAATTCCTAAGAGACTTACAATTAACAAAACACAGCCAAGGTGAGTCTACACTCTCTGCAGCAGAGGTTATTCAGCATTTCATTGACATAATGACTCATACACTTACCCCTTTTTAATAAGTAGATATGAATAGCCTCTTCTCCAAAGAGAATATGCAGATCAGTGAAAGGTCCATAAAAATGATCATCAGGGTGCCAGAGAGACAGCACAGCAGGTAGGGCATTTGCCTTGCAAGTGGCAACCCGGAGTTAGATCCCTGGCATCCCATACCATTCCCGAGCACTGGCGGGAGTAATTGTTGAGTGCACAGACAAGAATAACCCCTGATCTCATTGCACCTTTATCAAAGATTAACTGATCATGTCTTTGAGGGTGGGTGTCAGGATACTCAACTCTATTCCATAGGTCCACCAGTCTGTTTGTATTCCAGTACCACGCTGTTTTAATTACTGCTGCTTTGTAGTACAGTTTGAGGTTGGGAAAGGTGATGCCTCCCATCTTCTTCTTCCCAAGGATTGCTTTAGCTATCCGTGGGGGCTTATTATTCCATACGAATTTCAGAAGTGTTTGGTCAATTTCTTTAAAGAATGTCATGGGAATCCTTATAGGAACCGCATTGAATCTGCACAAAGCTCTAGGGAGTATTACCATCTTAATGTTAATTCTCCCCATCCATGAGCAGGGAATGTGTTTCCATTTCCTCGTGTCCTCTTTTATTTCTTGAAGCAGTGTCTTGTAGTTCTCTTTGTATAGGTCCTTTACACACTTGGTTAAGCTGATTCCTAGGTATTTGATTTTCTGTGGCACAATTGTGAATGGAATCGATTTCTTAATATCCCTTTCTTCTCTTTCGTTATTTGTGTATAGGAAAGCCACCGACTTTTGGGTATTGATTTTGTACCCTGCCACTCTACTATACCTATATATTGTTTCTAAGAGTTTTTGGGTCGAGAGTTTAGGGTTCTCTAGGTATAATATCATGTCATCTGCAAATAATGATAGCTTGATTTCTTCCTTGCCTATCTGGGTGCCCTTAATGTCCTTTTCTTCTCTGATTGCTATGGCGAGTACCTCCAGTACTATATTGAATAAAAAGAGGAGAGAGGGCAACCTTGTCGTGTTCCTGATCTTTAGGGGAGGCTTTCAATTGTTCCCCATTGAGAATGATACTCGCTGTGGGCTTTTCGTAGATGGTTTTGACTATCTTGAGGAAGCTTCCTTAATTCCCATTTTCTGGAAGGTTTTAATCATGAATGGGTGCTGGATCTTGTCAAATGCTTTTTCTGCATCTATCGATAGGACCATATGGTTTTTATTTTTTCTCTTATTGATGTGATGTATTATGTTGATTGATTTGCGAATGTTGAACCATCCTTGCATTCCCGGGATGAATCCTACTTGGTCATGATGTATGATCTTTTTGATGAGTCTTTGGATTCTGTTTGCTAGTATTTTGTTGAAGATCTTACTTTGATAAAGGTGCAAAGAGTCCAGACTGGAGTAAGGAAAGCCTCTTCAACAAGTGGTGCTGGGAAAACTGGACAGCTACATGTAAAAAAATGAATTTGGACCTGTGTCTAACACCTTGCACAAAAATCAGTTCAAAATGGATTAAAGATCTCAATGTCAGACCTGAATCCATAAAGTACGTTGAAGAAAATATAGGAAAAACCCTCCACGACATCAATGCTAAAGACATCTTCAAAGGTGAAACACCATTAACAAAGCAACTAGAAGAAAATATAAATATATGGGACTACATGAACTTAAGAGCTTCTGCACCTCGAAAGAAACAGTGACCAAGATAGAAAGACAGTCCACAGAATGGGAAAGAATATTCACCCAATACCCATCTGATAAGGGGTTAATATCCAGGATATATCAGGCACTGGTACAGCTATATAAGAAAAAAACAGCCAACCCCATTAGAAAATGGGGGAGAGGAGATGAACAGAAACTTTGACAAGGAAGAAATCCGAATGGCCAAAAGGCATATGAAAAAATGCTCATCATCACTAATCATCAGAGAGATGCAAATCAAAACAACAATGAGATATCACCTCACACCACAGAGAATGGCCCACATCCAAAAGGGTAAAAGCAACAAGTGCTGGCGTGGATGTGGGGAAAAGGGGACTCTCATACACTGTTGGTGGGAATGTCGACTTGTACAACCTTTCTGGAAAGCAATATGGACATTCCTCCAAAGACTAGAAATTGAGCTCCCCTTTGACCCAGCCATACCGCCTCCTGGGAATATACCCTGGAAAGCCAAAACGCACAGCGGAAACACAATCCGCACTTTTATTTTCATAGCAGCACTGTTCACAATAGCCAAAACCTGGAAACAACCTGTATGCCCGAGAACTGAGGACTGGATAAAGAAACTGTGGTACATCTACACAATGGAATACTATGCAGCTGTCAGAAAAAATGAAGTTATGAAATTTTGCTATAAATGGACGGATATGGAAAGAATCATGTTGAGTGAAATTAGTCAGAAGGAAAGAGAGAGACATAGAATGACTGCATTTATTTGCATGACATAAATATACTAGGTGATCTTACCAAAAGTGGAAATTACTGCAAGCGTGTGGGAGTCAGAGGTTGGTTTAGATAGAGAAAGGAACATGAGTGAATAAATGTCTAAAAGTTCTGATACTAACATAGAACTGAGCATTAAATACAGACAAAAATGCAAGTGATGGCTTCTAAGTGCAGGAGTGCAACCCACAATGTGTGGGAGAAGGAGGAGAGAGAGAGGGAGAGGAGAGGAGATAAAGAACCTGCCATTTAGGCGGGATGTGGGAGGGGAGGGAATTGGGGACATGGGTGGTGGCTGAGGGGCACTGGTGGAGGGCGGGGTGCTGGAACACTATGTGACCGAAACCCCCAAGCGTGAACAAGGTTGTAATTGTATATCTCACGGTGGTATAATAAAATGTTAAATACAAAAAAAAAAGATGATGACATTATTCTAAAAGATAATACGTATATTTTGGTTATGACACTAAAATTAAAGTATACATCCCTTAAAAAAAGAGTAACCCCTGATCATTGCTGGGGGTGACCCCCCCAAAAATCATCACTTTTTATTAAGACAGTACAAATAAGAGCTAGAGAGAAAGTAGAAGAAGTAATGTGCTTGTCTTAATGCAGATAGGCCTAGTTGGATCCTGGCAGCACATATGGTCCCCAGACTGTGAGGAACCCTGCGCACAGAACAAGGACCAATCCTCATTAGTTGGTTGTGTCCCTAAACCAAAAGAAGAAAAACAAAAAGACAATGTAAATCAAAATCTTAGTGAGATGTTATCTCATAGGACAATGACTTAAATCAGATATTGTGGAAAGAACTGAGGCTGACAGGTGGGTGCTGGTTGTATTGTAGGTGGATGTGAAGTGAGTGACCAAAGGACAGTGCCGGAGGGGATATTTGTGTGTGGAGTAGCACTATAAGTCTAAACCACTAATAGTAACATCATTGCAAATCCTGATGTTTCACAAAAGATAAATGTAAACAGGTAGAAAAATAATAATTGAAAACTAGAAAATTAGAGTAGATGGGAATGTGGGGAAAGAGAAACTCACACTGTTAGAGATAATAAAAAAGCAAAAATAAAATAAAATACATTAGTGAGATAATTTTGGAAAACAATATGCTGCTCCTCACAAAGCTTAAAACTTTATCAGGTTATTCTTCAAGTCTTCATTTGATATCTATTTTAGGAATATTACATCATTAGCTCAAAAAAGTTATGTTTGTAAATCACCAATTAAAACATTGTATGTAACCCCATGCTTTGTTCATACTAATTAAGCTATGACACAATCTCAGAGTTTAGTGATTACTGAATAAAGGACAACGCATATACACACATAGAAGCAATACTATAAAATAGGAAACTTTGCCATTCATTTCAAAGTAGAAGGAATCAATTGGATTACAAAGCTAAACAATTCTGAAGAAGACAGATACATAGCTGATTTGCTTTTCTTTATTGCCATTTTCACTGGAACTTCCTTCTTTTTGTGTCCTTTTGGGCTGTTCCTTGCACCTGTTCCAACTGGGAAAGGTTCCCTCAAGTACTTTGTGACACTGAAGAAGGATCTGAGGCACTGGACACTGGTTGGGAAGAAGCAGGAGAATGAATTCTCTGATGTACAGAAAGATGTACAGACATGCGGAGCAGAGCTGCTACTGGTTCTCCCTTTGCTTGGCTGATAATGAGGCATCCAGGAGGGAAGGCAGGTTCTAGCCTGGCCCATCATCCCAATAGAGCCTCACAAGAAGCCAGAGGAACCCCCTCCCCCTGCTGCCATTTTCAACATCCAGACTCCACAGCTCGTCAGACCTCCACCCATGAGAAAAGCTGATTTCTCCCTGTTGCCTGCGGCCACAAAGCATCCATGCCATCAGTAAATGCAAGATCTGAGAGCCTATCTACTACTAAGAGTATTCTACCCGCATGGCAGAGCCTGGCCGGCTACCCGTGTTGTATTTGATATGCCCAAACAGTAACAATTATAGACCTCATTACCATGTCCTGAATGTATGGTTCAAGGCTCTTTGTGTCTCTGGAGCAAACAGATGCCTTTGGGTTACACTAGCACGCAACAGGGATGCATGGAGATGTTACTGGTGCCCGCTGGAGCAAATCGATGAACCATGGGAAGAGAAGTGATAAAAGTGACTTAGGTGACTGTGAGGGTTTTTTTTTATCCATGTGGAATATATGCAAAGGCTTTGTGTTTTAGTATACACTTAGCCCTATCCCCTAACATCTTCAGAGCATTATGATTAAGGCAAAGGCTGATCTATTGAAAAAAGAGAGACCTATAATTGCATTCTTCAGCTCTGTTCCCCACACATCCCAATAAGCCAAGCAAAACCTGGAAGACCATGACTTCAATAACATGATCGTTATATAAATCAAACTATAGGCAATTTCATCAGAAAATTGAAGAATATAAATCATATTTAAGTTCTTATGGAATATGCACCACAATAGACTTCAATATACTGTATGAAACACAGATTTGTTAAGGTGTGGTACAAATCTATCAGAATAAAATTTATTAAAAAATATGTTCTCTGATGCTCTGCTATCAAAAACACTTCTTAGGTCAAGCCACAAGTCATTATATCTCAAACTACAGTAACTTCTCCAAGGACACCCTAATAACTTTAGTCAACAATGCTGTTGTATTATTTTCACAAAGGCATACTGAGAACTTGAATAATTTCATTAATTTTGAATCATTGTGTATACATTTCTGCAAAAAAAGAAAGCAATGGGGCATTTAAAAACAATTAAAATGATCACCTACATTAATACACGCCCTAGGTAGCATATTTTTTTATATTCCCTAGGGTAAAAAAAAAATTTAATTGGCCTTTTAAAATATAGGTGACCATGGGGAAGTTTCTTAAATATGGTTTTCTAACATCTACATAAATATTTGAATCTGTTAAGCATTTCCTTTAAACTTTTTATAAAAATATCCATAATTTCTCACCACAAGGTAACAGTCATTTTGTTACTCCATAACAGCATCTGGAATTAAAGATAATTAATAATATAATAATTCTTTGTTAAAAATTATGGATCTGTTCCACTTTCTTAAAATAACAGAGAACAAATATTTGGCTTTATTTGATATTTTCTGGTTAATTCCACATTATAAAAATTAATAAATACAAAAATGTATTCATATGAAAAATTAATAGAACTAAATATTTACAAATATTAAAATATGTAATATTTAATTTTTATTTAAATAGATATACAAAATATAAATAAGAATCAGTGATAAATGATTTCTGTTTTTGTGTAATCTAAATATTGACCAAAAAATTTTTTTAGTCTCTCATAATTTTGCATCATTTTCCAAAAAGTGATAATTTGTCTATCTTAATACATGAAACTTAGAACATGAATGTTAATGAATAATATAATTCTGTTGAATATAATTACCTGCTCAGCAGTTTAAGTTTAAAATACCATGAAACACTAAAAAAAAAAAAATTTATAGCCTATGGCTTGAAATAAACTCACTGTTAAAATTCTTTGAAGAATTTCAATTTTATTAAGTAAAGTTATTATTCATATTAGCAAATGTATAATGCTATTAGCTCAGGGAACATTTTTTCTGCATTGAAAATATATTATTATTATTATTATTATTATTATTATTATTAATTATCTTTAGGTTTTGAGTTATACCCAGCTGTATGTAAACCTTAGCCCTAGCTCTGTACTCAGATTACTTCTGGACTCGTTTATGGGGCCATGTACTATGGTAGGGATTGAATACCTGTGTTGCCTGTATAGTTCCATCACATGCAAGGCAAGTGCTCAACCTGCTGTACTATTTCCTTGGCTCTACAGAGAAAACATTCAAAAATTAAATAAAAACATATCTACTTTTCAATTAATATTCTTTCTGTGATTCATTTAATAGAGTGACATGATTAAATATTTTGGTTAGGTTCAGAACCAAATTAAAGTGTCCCTTTAAAATAATCCAGTTCATATCAATAATATTACACCACATAATCAGATTTATGCTATATATTTTGTAATTAAAAATGATTGAATGACGTAGCCAACGAGTTAATAATTTGTGAAATAAATTATCTGACTGACATAAATTTTGCCTTGGGCTGTTTCTTCCCTGATAAATTACGCTAAGCATTTTTCATGTAACAACTATCAATCTGTGCATATACATATGTACATAGAAGCACAGGTTGCTTATATATATATATATAATTTCATATATATATATATATATATGCACCGATTGATTTTATATATGTAGAATATTTTTGGTGTTAAGATTGTTTACTTCTCCTCCCATTAAAATATATAATGTAGACAATATCTTGTAAATTAGCCATTTGGTATATACCTGCTGTGAAAATATTTTCTCCCTTTAATGAAATGAATTTCCAAATAAAAATAGTTTCTTTTGATATATAGTAGCTTTGGGGTTACATTTCATTTCCTTTGCTTATTTTTGTTTTTTATGTTTTCTTGCCTTCAGAGATAAATCCCCAAAGACATATTGCAAGTCCATATCATGGAATATTTTGCCAAAGTTTTTTTTTAATGAATTTTATAGTTATAGGTATAAGGTCTAGTATAAAACACTGTTTAAGACTAATTTTGTACATGATGTAAGATTGGGTTGCAATCTGATTATAATTATCCAGTTTCTTCAATGACATTCAAGTAACTATTCATTTTATGTTCTCAGATCCCTTTTTAAAAATCAATTATATGTACACATGTATGTATATCTGAATGCTTATTTCTGTTTATTAGCTACATTGCTTTTATTTATGCCTCTTTATTTTACTGCTACTCTGTCTTTGATTACTTTATCAACCAAAGAAAGTTTGAAATAACTTTTAGTTGCAGGTAATTATTTCCTCAATTGTATTCCTTAGGGTTTCTTTGATTATTTGTGGTCTTTTATGCCTCCACAAAAAAAAAAATCAGTATTATTTCCTGAATTTAAAAAATACCTCTTTGAAAATCTGGGACTGCAGATTTCTTGTATAATAGTTCGGGCAAGATAATTATTTTAGCAATGTTTAACTTTCTAATAAATGGATGTGAAATATTTCTATAGTCTTATATTTTCTACTTATTTTGACTATGGTATACATTTTAATGGACAAATCATCACTAACTTTTAAGTTTATTGCTAGATACTTAATTTTTAACGGTACTATCATACATGCAAGTATTTTCTTTTTGTTTGGTTTGTTGTTGCATGTTAAAAGCAGCTCATTTTTGTCTAATAATTTTGTAGCTGCCACTTTACTTCATTGTTTTGTTTCCTGTGTGTGTGTGTGTGTGTGTGTGTATGTGTAAAAGGGTTTTTCATTTAAGATAATGGATTTTTTAATTGTGTCTGTGAAGCAAGTCCAGTTTATTTGGAAAATAAGGGCAGAAAAAGTGACATGCTCAGGCAGAACTCAGACATCTCCACACATCCAAGCAGGGATTCCTTCAAAATGAAATGCATTGCAGAGATGTGGCCAAATGTGCATCTTTTCGTCTAGCAAGTTCATATAAATCATTTCCAAACAGCCCTCCAAGGCCTGTTGCTAGGCTGGTTACCAGGAGGGAGAGCTCTGAGCTGTTGGGGGTCTTTTTTGTTATTCAGTGTGGCCTTTGTTCCAGTCTTCAGTAGTCTTCTCTCAGGGCTCTGGCTATGTTCTGGCTATGCTCTGGGTTTTGCAAAATTACAGTCCTGGAGGTTTGTAGGAGGACTTGAAAATGGTGGTAATCTACCACTTGTGTGTGTGGGGCAGAGGGTAGGTGAGATAGAAAGGAACCAGTTTGACAATCACTGTCTTCCCATTTATCGTATATTTAAGAGACTCACAGACATGGGGCAGAGCTGCTACTGGCTCTCCCTGTGCCCAGCCACTCATGAGGCACCTGGAAGGGATGGCGGGTTCTAGCCCTGGCCTGCCACCCCAGCAGAGCCTCGCAACAAGCCAGACAACCCCCCCACTCCATGAGGGCCTTCGTTTTCCACACCTGGACTTCCCTCTCGTCAGAACTCCACATAGCAGACCAGCCTATCACAAACTGACTCGTGGGGGGCCCTCTTGTGGCTGCGCGGTTCATCAATAAATGCTGGATTTTGAGATGACTACAAGAGTATGCTACCCTCACAGCAGAGCCTGGCAAGCTACCCGTGTCGTATTTGATATGCCAAATACCAGTAACAATTATAGACCTCATTCCCTGACCTGATGGAATGGTTTGAGGCTCTTTATGTTCTTGGAGCAAGCAGGTGCCCTTGGGCTCTACTTGCATGAGACAGGACAAATGGAGATGTTACTGGTGCCCGCTCGAGTTTGACAATAATATTTGGAAATAAACTGAGTATTGAAAGTAAAAAAGGGATGCACACCATAACCCTTCTGTGTCTCTGTATTGCAAACAACAATGTTCAAAATGGGAGAGAGTGGAGAGAGAGAGAGAGAAAGAGAGAGAGAGAGAAGAGAAAACTACCTGCCATAGAGGCATGGGTGTTGGAACACTGTATGACTGAATGATTGAAGCCCGATCACCAACAGCTTTAAAATGGTTTATCATGCGGTGATTCTATTAAAACAAAAAATACATCCCAAAGGCATAAAGGCCTGCAAGAGAGGATGAGATATAGGATTAAATTGAAGAGTAGGGTTTGGGAATGAGGTGGGAGATGGGAGATGTTTTAATTTCTTTTTAACATTTTATTAATTTAATGACACTGCTTTTTGCGAACTTACTATTTAAAAACTAGGAGTTCTAGTGGTTTTTTTATTCTAATGTCACACAAATGATTGTCAAATAATAAAGTTTGGAGCAGTATATTCATTAAATGCTACATTATATATTTGATGGAATACTATTTTTCTTAAATTTGTGTATTTTATAGTTCATGCATATATACATATATATCATATATATTATGTGCATTAAAGTACATAATTCTTGGCTTTACAAATGTTCTATTGAAACTCAATGTCATTTCTATAATTATAGACATATAGATTGTCATTACTATATTTTTCTTTTTATGACCACATCCAGTAATGTTCAGTTTACTGCTAGATTTGTGCTCTGTAATCACTCCTGGAGCTGTTCAGGGGATATTATGAGGTGGCAAGGATTAAACAGTGTGAATAGTGTGCAAGGCTTAACTAATCTGTTGACCATATCCATCTCCTTTAACTCTATGTTTAATTTTTCTTATTGCTAATAACACAATTTCAAAGCTCTGAATTTAGGATAACTTTCTTTCAGTAAAAATAAGCTCTGCAGAATTTTATCTCATGTAAAAAAAAATTTCATTATTTTTGTCAGTAGGAAAAGAACTTGCTCTGTTCCCTAAAGTAACATAATGTACTTTTAATAAATATGATATTGCTTTTGAAATCTTCTGGAAAAAGAAAATATTCTTTAATTGCTTCATTATCAATAAACTCATATATTTTCTCATAAACTGTTTAAAATAAATATATATCCTCATATTTGCAATGTACTGTTTTGAAATAATGGGAGCTGAACAAATCCCTTTTATTGCATTCTAAATATCTTGTGTTTAATTGAGGAGTTGCTGTTTTAGTCATGCTTTTGAATGTCCATATATTCATCCACAAATCAATTTGATGATTCCATTTTTTCCCAAATATTCTCAAGTTGTACCTTCCTCCAACATCCTAGGTTAAAGCATACTGTTGGATTTTTTTTATTAAGCCTTAAATCCAAATATTCTTCCTGATTTTAAATTCATGGTGTTCTAATTTCAGCAGTTAAAAACATACTATCATAAATTACAGTTTTCAAACTTGATGAGTAAAACAAATTCTGGAATTCCATGCTTCTGTCATACAAACAACAAAAACGTTTAGAGGGATGATAATAGAGAGAAGAAAATAGCTGAGCAGATGCCAGAAAGTTTTAGAAGTCTGTATCTATTGCTTTAACTATGATTGCTCTTTGTTTACCCTGAAGCTGATGAAGAAAAACTAGATGAAACAAACTAGCATGGGGCTGGATTGATAGTACAGCAGCCAGGGGGCATCTGTTAGTCTTGCAAACAGCCGACTATGATTTGATATGTGCATCTTCTACGTCTCCAGAACACCTCCAGGAGCAGTTGCTGAGTGCAAAGCCAGATTAAGCTCTGAACATTTGCCAGGCGTGGCCCCAAACAAATAACAAAAAAAAAAAAAACAGAAAGAAGAACAGAGGGAGGGAGGAAGGAAGGGAGAGAGAGAGAAAGAGAGAGAGACAGAGACAGAGACAGAGAGAGACAGAGACAGAGACAGAGACAGGGACAGAGACAGAGACAGGGACAGACAGAGACAGTCAGAGAGAGAGAAAAGAGTGAGAGAGAGAGAGAGAGAGAGAGACAGAGAGAGAGAGACAGAGACAGAGACAGGGACAGAGACAGAGACAGGGACAGACAGAGACAGTCTGAGAGAGAAAAGAGTAAGAGAGAGGAGAGAGAGAGAGAAAGAGAAAGAGACAGAGACAGAGACAGGGACAGACACACAGACAGACAGAGACAGTCAGAGAGAGAGAGGAGAGAGAGGAGAGAGAGAGGAGAGACAGGCAGAGACACACAGAGACACAGGCTGAGACAGTCAGGGAGAGAGAAAGAGGAGAGAGAGGAGAGAAGAGAGAAAGAGAGAGCGAGACTAGTGTATTTCAGTTTCTGTGCTGACAGTACAAGGTGACTCATTAGTGTAGCCCACTCTTGCTACTGCTACATGCTACAGCAGGTTAAGCCGTGGCGCCCTTCACTTTAAATCTCCTCCCCCAAGCAGGTAGCCAATCATTACGTAGAGAGCGATGGCTGGGGGTGGGATCTAGCTACAGTTCCAAGTCCCCCACGGCCATCCACCTACTGGCTCTCTTCCATTTTTTTTTTTTTTTGGAACAAGTACTCTGTGGACCCACAGCTCTCACCTGACCTCCAGGGGGCATCACAGGACCGGACAAGGGGCAGAATCCAGACATGGCTCGGGTGCCCAGGACAACTCAGGTACAGGCAGGGCTCCATTGCCCAGGGAGGATAGAGTGCTGGGCACTGGACACTCACTGGACTCTCTCCCACATGGAGGTGGCTGCGGACAGAGAGTAAGAAACCTGGGGGTGGCAACAGGAACAGTTGGGGTACAGCTGGGAAGGCCCAGCAACGGGTGCGGAACACAGGATCTGGCACACGTGTGCTGCCGTGGCCACCTCTGGGAAAGTGGGAAGCATCTAAGGTAGAGAGAGCCGCAGAGGGAGAGGGCAGTGACGTCAGTCTCGAAGAGAGTAGACCACTTGGGACAGGATGGGGAAGTCATTCGGGACTGGACAGCATTAGGGACAGGACCAGGACACATCTATAGGATAAATTTAACCTTCCTTCTTCCAAGTTTTTATGCAAATCTTTCATACATTTCCCACAAACCCTCAAGCACAGGAAAATCGACTTTCGTGTTAACACGACAATGCTGAGATTAGACCATGGCAAATCATTGTCAGTTCCACCAGGAACACAGAGCAGGTCTCAGAACCCAACCAGGCTCCCTGGGGTTTTTCACTGTCCATATAAGTGTGTAGCACCTGAAAGCAGAACCTCTTCATGCAGGGCATGTACTTTTGCACAAAGCTTTTGGGCAATTTCCTTTGACTTTAATCTCATTTTTTAATGTATGTTAACTTTCACTTTAACCTAAATTGGTCTGCCAATAAATAAATAAGAAATGATAACTTCTTATTAATTACCTATTTTCCTTAGTATTTATTACAATTAGGGTTTTTTTGCATTGTTTTTTATGACTTAGATTGTATCTCTCACAGTTTCAGTTCATATTTGGGTTTTGGTCATACAGTGTTCCAGCACCCATCCCTCCACCAGTGCCCATCTCCCACCACCAACATCCCCGGTTCCCTCTGCCCACCCAGACCAACTCCATGGCAGGTTCTTTATTTCTTTCCCTTTCTCTCTCTTTGTCTTTTCCTTCCCTTCCAGACTATGGATTACAGAACATACATTAAAGGGTTGTCATGTGTATCTTTTTTGGCTTAAGACACTGGTTTTCCTTACCAGTGGGAAGTGGTATCCTATTGGTTATGTTATATATATATATATATATATATCGACACGATCACGATCTTCCCGTAATCTCTATTGCTAGAGCGGCACCAGTAATATCTCAATTGTCCGAAATGTAAGCCAAGGGACGGCTTGGTCAGGAACATAAAGAGCCTCAAACCATTATTTAGGTCATGGAATGATCTAATATAATTGTTACTGGCTCTATCAAAACAACGGCGCTTTAGGCTTGCCGTCGGGAGGCATACTCTATAAACACCTCCAAATAAAGCCTTTATTGATGAACCGCGACCGGCGCGGCAGGGCTTGATGGGCTGGTCGGCTGGGTGGAGTTCTGAACGAGGAAGTCAATGTGGAAAATGGCGGCGCCATGGGTGGGTGGGTCGTCTGGTTGTTATATTATTTTTTTATTTATATATATAGCTGTATGTCTTTTAGAAGCCTATGCTAAACACATTAAATTTGTCATTGTTTACTTTATTTTTTTTTCATTTTTGGGGGTGCTTTATATATATTAGATACATATCTTGAGAATTATCACAATGACTTCTTTTTTGGGGTCACACCAATGCTCAGTGGTTACTCCTGGATCTGTACTCAGGAATTACTCCTGGTGGTGATTGGGGGACCATATGGAATGCTGGGAATCCAACCCAGGTCAGCCATGTGCAAGGCAAATGCCCTACTTGCTGGACTCTCGCTCCTGCCCCTAATCATAATTATGACTTGATGCTTGTTTTTGATGGTTTACTATGTAGAAATACTTTAAGTTTCCTCATTTTTGATCTCCTCACTCATACTGAGGAATTTGTCATTGTTATTTCTTTGACCAATACTGTTTCTTCTTTTTTTTAATTTTTTTATTTTTTAATTTTTTATTTTTACAATTACAAAGATATACAATTAAAAAGTTCATATTTGGGTTTTGGTCATACAGTGTAGCAGCACCCATCCCGCAACCAGTGCCCATCTTCCACCACCAACGTCCCCAGTTCCCTCCCCTCCCCAGCCCAGCTCCATGGCAGGTTCTTTATTTCTTTCCGTTTCTCTCTCTTTCTCTTTTCCTTCCCCCCAGACTATGGATTACAGATAATACATTAAAGGGTTGTCATGTGTATCTTTTTGCCTCTATTTAATGCTCAGTTCTAGGTTGGCATTAGTACCCTCGACAATTGTTAGCACACTGTTCCATTTTCTGTCTTACCTAGCCTCTGACTCCCACACGTTTCGATGCTCAAGTTATTTTTTATACCATTTCATAAATATATTGCTTTCTTCTGTGTTTTAACATTTTTTCTCAATATATATACATATATATATATAAATATATATATATATATATAATATGTGTGTGTTTGTGTGTGTTTGTGTTATTTTGGGGCAATGTCTGGAGGCTCTGCATTCATGGACCACTCCTGGCCACATCTGGGGATCATTGTACTACTGCAGTAGCACAAATTATTTTTCTTTTTATAGTTGTTTTCATTTGTTTTGCAGTTTTCCCTAAATTTACTTAAGTTCACTGATTTAATCTTCAATGATTTGTAGTCAGGTGTTAAGGTCTTTTATTATATATTTCATTTTTCCTGATTTAGTTTACTGATTCCTATTTGTGTTTTTCGCATTTGCTCTCTGTTATTATTAAAGTTCTCCTTCATTGATTTACTCATTTCAGGAGGGACTCATTAGTATTGTTTCTTCGAAATCTTAGTGCATTGAGAAAGTTTTGATGAAATGTATTTGCTTTCCAGGTTTCTTTTTTTCATCCATCCACATATTTAAATTCCTCATTTCTTTCATTCTCCCTAGTGTTCTCAGATTGCTTTGAATTCTTTCTTATTACACCAGGATGTTTTCAGGGGTTTATTTCATTGCAGGAGTATCTGTGTTCATTTCAATTGAGGAGTTCTATGTTTTTCCTTGTTCCTCTGTGTCTTAAGTATCTTTACCCTGGTCAGTCTTCCTTTGTGACTTGACTCCAGGAAATCTTTGTGACAATACAATTGACAGCATGGCAGTTAAGCCTCAGCAGGCTCAGAAATACTCAGAGATCTTCTGATTGTAATCATGTGTTCCTTGGTGGGCGTATCCTTTTCAAATATACCTGATATAATTTATAGATATAACACCCTGAGAGCATAAATCTCATTAAATATACCTGAGATCGCCTATGAATATACTTCCCGAAAGCATACATCTCATCAAATAGACCTGAGATCACCATGGATATACTACCCTGAGAACATACAAACTTATCAAATAGACCTGAGATCCCCTATGGATATACTACCCCCAAAACATACATCTCATAATAGACCTGAAATCACCTGTAGATATACTGCGTTGAAAGCATACAATCTCATCAAGTATACCTGAGATCACTTGATCACTTGACATTCCGTTATTTGTCGATTTCCTTGAGCGGGTGCCAGTAACATTTCCATTTGACCCTATCATGTGCCAGTGTAGCCCGATGGCATCTGCTTGCTCCAGGAATACCAAGAGCCTAAAACTGTTCGTTCAGGGTCTTGGTAAAGAAGTCTGATCATCTTGTAGGTGGGTGGCCACATGATCTTTTGACATCCTGTGGGATCCAGTTGGCAACGGCTCTAGTCCAGTGGTCGTCTCCAAATCGCATAACATGTCCAGCCCATCTGATTTTTTGGCGACTTGGCAAACTACTCTTTTTAGGCCATAATTTCCCTTTCAATCAAACACACTTTTTGTAAAGGATTTGCATTTCTTTGGCTAAGCAAACCTATCATATAATGCAAAGCATTGTTACATTTGTTGAATTACATTAGAATCATCGAGTTACTACCATAAGACTTAATGGTAGGTAAAAATGAAGAGATATTCTGATGATCTGATGATACTATTCATGTCTATCTAATTCTATATTTCCTTTCATCATCATCGTCATCATATTCATCATCATCATCATCCGTCATCATCATCATCATCAAATATCATCATCACCAATAACAAAACTGTGAGCTCCCATATAGAAGGCAATAACAGGTATTGTCTGGTTTGTTTACAATTTTATAAATGAACATGGAATGGATGCTGACCAATTCTAGAAAAGAAAACATATTGAGGACTGGAACTATGGTACAGAGGGTAGGACACTTGTCTTGCACAAAACCAACCTAGCTTTTTTTTTTTTTTTTTTTTTTTTTTTTTTTTTTTATTTATTTATTTATTTTGCTTTTTGGGTCACACCTGGCATTGCTCAGGGGTTACTCCTGGATTTGCACTCAGGAATTAACTCCTGGTGGTGCTCAGGGGACTATATGGGATGCCGGGAATCGAACTCGGGTCAGCAGCATGCAAGGCAACCAACCAACCTAGGTTTGATTCCATGTGGGTCCCTGAGAACCAGTAACTGTTATTTTCGTGCAGGGGGCAGGAGTAATTCATGAGCATTTTTGGGTGTAGATCCAAAAGAAAAAAAAAAAGAAAGACACATAGACTGTTTTGGAGAAGTTTCATGGGAACCGATAATAGTGAATTTATCTAAAATGTAATAATCTGTAGGATAATAATTTTCTTGCTTTAATTCTGTTAATATGGAAATATTGGTGATGATATTGGTACACTGTATAGTAGGTTCAAAGCCCTAATAGGTAGTTTGATAGTTTCATCCATGTTAACAGAATGTCATACTAACATGATGCTCTCAGGTCTATCATATCTTATGAAGTGGAACTAATTTCTGCCTAAGTATTCATAAGTTCTAAGCCCATTTCTTATAGCCACCAAACACACACTTACTTCTTGGAATCACTGAATGAAAACTTTGAAAATGAGGATGAGAAAGAAAAAATCCAAAGTTTACAGGTATCTTTTTTTTTTTTCTATTTTTTGTGATTATATATTTCTTTCCTTTTTATTTATTTTATTGACTCACCATGCAACACATTTAGAAAGCTGTTCAGAACTGGGTTTCAGTCACATATTAATCTAACACCCATCCCTCTACCAGTGCACGGTTCCCGCCACCCGCATGCCCTTTTACCCCCTGCCACTCCCCACACACCAAATATACCAAGCATTTTCCTTCTTTCTCCCTTACGTTTTCCCATTCGGCATTATGTTTTGCAGTGCAGATACTGAGAGGTTACCATTTTTTTTTTCTTTTACCTAATCTGCACACAGTTCTTATACAGTGGCCACTTATTGTTGGAGGACAGGTTTAGCTAACCTGGGAGTTTTGTTGTTTTGCCCACTCCCAGCTTAATCTTATTTAAGCCAAGATTCATTCCTAATGAGATTTCTCTCTATGTAAACAGTGCTAGAGGGTGTGTGGCAGTTACAGAAGTCACCTTAATTGAATAACTTCTGACTTATACATCTACGAAGACTTCTATGTTTTCTAGATTGGGCACAGCAGATAATAATAAGAAGGACTTGTGGGTACCATCTAGATTACATGAAGCTCAGAAGTTAAGATGTATTACTTTATATCAGCCCTCTCTCTCTCCAGTGTTTTACATAAGAGATAATCTCCTTAGTCCTTGGCATACCTTTGTTTATACCTGCAATAAGGTGTGGCACTACACTCTGTTTAGAGTTCTTTGTTGACATGCCCCTCCCGATTGGATTACTTTGGTGTATATAAGGGGGCTGACTTGAGGCCGCTTCACCTTTTGCCTTTTGGTTCCCAGCCTTCAGCTTTTGGCTCCTGCGTTTTGGCTTTGGCTTTGGCTTTGGGCCTTTTGCTCTTTGGCCTTTTGCTCCTTCTGGGTAGGACTCAGCCGGTGAGATCCCCCTTTTGGTGGGAGACTTAGGCCTTTTGTATGGTCTAAGTTCGGACCAGAGCTAAAGTTTGTTCATTATATTGGGCTGTGGAAGGCTTTTGTACTATTAAAAGCCATTTTTGGAACTGCACCGGACTCATGAGTTTTCATCTGTTCTCCGGCGCCCTTGGAGGTAGAAGGACCTCTGTCCTGATACTCGGGACCCCGCGGCATTTCCCCAACAATTTACCACCATCCGTTTACAGGTAATTTAGACACAGAGAGGAGCTAGAGCCTCTCCCACTGCTTTAGGTAAATTTTGGGTTAAGAAAATTGACATTGAGAAGAAAATCATAGTCAAAGCAGTGTAATAGGTTATGACAGTGTCTACATTTTTCTTGTAAAACTTTTTGTCCAACTGAAACACATTCTGTACTGGAGGAGATACGTGTGATGAATATGCAATCGAAAGTATTACCATTGTCTTCTTCCCCTTGTATGTAGAGGGATTTAGAGGATTTCTTCACCTAATAGAAATGCTGTTGCTCTCTCCTTCCATTGTCACAAAATTAGAATCTATCTTTAAGAAAAACTGTGAATGAAAATTGCTCTATAAACCAGACATGAACTACCATCATAAGTTTATGTAGAAAAAGATACAAGATCATTTTTTTTAAAAATAAAATTACACTCTGCTGGTAATTGAAACACAATGCTTGCAATTTTTTAATGATAGAATTTTTTTTGTTTCTGTTAAAAATGTTATCACTGAGGCAAAATATTGTATGATGACTATTTTGTTAATTAGAAATAAAGATAATTTAAGTCATAAGTTTAAAATATTTTGTGGGGTTATAGTCATATTTGTTCATGTTCAGGGCATCTGGATTCATAAATTTTTCTTTAGTTGATTCAAAATTTAAACATAAGATTTGTAACTCAGGTATAATAAAATGCTTTAAGTTGTTCCCTATATATTAGCAAATTATTATACTTAGTTGATTTGATATTTTCTTTGTTTTTTTTTTTTTTTTTAGGTTGCACCAGGACTCATTCCTGGTTCTAAAGTCAATAATTACTCGTGGTGTGCCCCTCGAGGTATTGCAGGTGTGGCTGTGGTGCCCAGCTGCATCAGCAGGTAGCAGAGAGGAGATAGGTTTGTCTACACCCAGGGCTCTGCCCCGTGGGCCCTGGATGGTTGATGGTCTTATAAAGAAAAACACGGGCCCCATGGAATGAATCTAGTGCCACGGCAGAGCCTGGCAATTTACCTGTGGTGTATTCAATATGCAAAAAATGGTAACAATGATAGACCTCATTCCCAACAAATGGAGACATTACTTCACCAGCTCAAGCAAATCGATGAACAACAGAAAGACAAGTGATACAAGTAACAAGTGCTAAATAACCACATATGGTGAGTGGAACCTAATCTGGATTGACTACATTCAGGGTAAGTGCATTACCAGCTTTATTACCTCTTTAGTCTCTGAAATCTAGTAATTTTAGAATTATCATTAAATAGTTTTATTTTAATTCAATAATGTTGCATATATTATAACTCTCTGACCTACATATATTTGTTGTAGCCTATATTTAATAACTGGTTTGCATCTCAGCATCCTTTTCTGTTTTATATAATTTATATTGTGTAACAGCAATAAGCTATTGAATTCTTTAAGGAAGTTCTATTTAAATAAGTGCAGAATTTTGTATAATTGTTAATAAAATAGAATAATGCCACTTCAGACCCACAGCTGTGCTGCTTGGCCAGCCCCATGTGGAAGCAACCCATGGAAATGACCTCCCGGAAGGGGCTCGGCCATCACCTGGCCGAGTCCAACATTGCTCCAAGGGTTTGCTCTCATGAGCGGGGAGAGACCATGCTGGCTGGACTCGGAGTGGAGATTTGGGCCCTGCTCTTTCCTCCGCCTCCATGCCAGTTGCCCCAGAAGAGAGAGAGACCCACCCATGCCATACCCACATGTCCCTTGGCGCAAGGCCACTTTGTGACCACGCAATATTTTTATAGGATACTGAATTTTGCATAAGGTTCTTCCCAATTTCTTTCACATTTATACATAGTAAACAGTTCTAGATATGTTTTAACTGATACCAGTAAGCCTGGCAAGAAGCCAGAGCAAACCACACATCATGCAGTTAGTCATTCTCAACATCCAGACTCCATAGTTCCTCAGAGCTCCATCCAAGAGAAAACCTGATCTTCCCCCTTTGAGTTTCATCAGTAAATGCTCGGGTTGAGAGCCTTCTACTGAGACTATACCACCTACATGGTAAAGTATGGCAAGCTACCGTGTTTTACTTTCTTTTATGACAAAGACTAGTCACTATTATGGGCTTTAGTTCCATAACCTGAAGAATGGTTTCCCTGTAGCCCAAAAGGCATCGGCTCACTCCAGGAACATAAAGAGTCTCAAACCATTCCATCAGGACATGGGAATGAGGTCTACAATTGTTACTGGTATTTGGCATATCAAATACAACACGGGTAGCTTGCCACACTCTGACATGTGAGTGGGATTCTCTTGTAATCACAATTCATCTTGTGCATTTATTAATGAACCATGCAGCCCAAAGCAGCTGTGCAAGCCAGGCTTGTGATCAGCTCTTCTGCTGTGTGGAGCTCTGTCCAGTGGGGAGTCTGGATGTAGAAATGGTGGCCTTCAGGGTGTGGGGGCTCCTCTGGCTTCTTGCGAAGGTCTATGCTGGGCTTGAAAAAGACTGCTGTAGGGTGAGTGTCTGACGAGCCGGATTTGTGCTCTACTGCTGGGTGGAACTATGACTTTTGGGAGTCCAGATGTGGAAAATGAAGCCCTCATGTTGTAGGGGCATTTTATATAATGCAAAAGGCATTATATAAAATTTTTATGAATCATAATTCTCTATTGCTTCAATATGACTTAATTTGGGAATATTTGATAAGAGCAGATATAATTTCATTAACTAAGAATTATAATGATTTGTAATTATGAATGCTAAGTAAAAACATTTGCAGAGAAAAAGTGTTAATATGAGCTTATAAACAAAACCTGTATTTATAGTCTCCTGTTATCACAGCAAATGTACACCAAAACTTTCATTAAACTATACAAAAGCCAATTTAAAACATTAACAAAGATTTTTTAGCAAGGGATAG
The DNA here is from genome assembly GCA_021461705.1 of Cryptotis parvus. Classification (NCBI taxonomy): domain Eukaryota; kingdom Metazoa; phylum Chordata; class Mammalia; order Eulipotyphla; family Soricidae; genus Cryptotis; species Cryptotis parvus. The sequence goes on from JAJIBD010005257.1 coordinate 95,225, forward strand.
AAAAATTACACAAAGAGAGGAGAAAACACATCCAACAAAAAGAAACTTTAATGCAGAGAACAAGTTTTATTGGGAAAAAAATATTTAGGTAATGAACTTTATCCTTGAAAGCAATAGAGGAGACTGTAGGCCTAATAGCTTTCACGTTAAACTTATGTTTGTATTTCTTACAATCGTAGAGCAAAACACAAGTAAAGTGTGTGGATTAAAAAGGGTTCTCTGATGATTCTACTCTTTTGGGAAACTTGTCACTTGTCACTTGTCTTCCCTTTTTCATGGATTTGTTCAACTAGGCGCCAGTAACATCTCCATTCCTGGGAATGAAGTCTATTATTGTTACTGTTTTTGGTATATGGAATACACCACAGATAGCTTGCCAGGCTCTACCATGGCTCTGGGATCATCCCAGGGGACCCAGTCTTTTTCTATGTCAGACCATCAACCATCCAGGGCCCAAGAGGCAGAGCCCTGGGTGTAGACATGCCTTCTCTTGTCTGCCACCTGCTGACGTAACTGGGCACTGCAGCCGTACCTGAAACACCTTGACAGGCAGGTTGGGATTATTACAAAATAAAATTCTCTGAACTGAGTAACATTTTAAGGCAAAAGGACATTTTACTAAATGGGAGAGAAATCTACACCACATATATTATAAATGAATGTGAGAAACACACATCCTGCTCGTCAGAATCCCATCCTATAGCCAGGTCAATTGCAAGCCCAGGTATGCCTGATCCAGAGACTCAGATACACGGGGCAGAGCTGCTTCTGGCTCTCCCTGTGCACAGCTGAACATAGGTGCCCAAGAGCAAAGGCAGATCGAGCCCTTGCCTACAATCCCAAAAGAGCCTCACAAGAAGCCAGAGGAACCCCCCACACCATGAGGTCCGCCATTCTCCACATCTGAACTCCACAGCTCATCAGAGTTCCACCTAGCAAAAGCCTATCACTTCCCGTTGCACTTAGTCAATAAATACAAGAGATGAGAGGCTACTCCAAGAGTATCCCACCCACACAGCAGAGCCTGGCAATCTACCTGTGTCGTATTTTATATGCCATAACCAGTAACAATTATAGACCTATTCCCTTGACCTGAAGGAATGGTTTGAGGATCTTCATGTTCCTGCTTGAGCAGATGCCCTTGGGCTACACTAGCATGTGACAGGACGTATGGAGATGTTACTGGTACCCACTCAAAAGCAAATCTATGAGCAACAGGAAGACAATTGATACAAGTGATACACATTTTCATACAATAATTTCCAAGTTTTATTACTATACAAAATATAGTTTAAAACAATACAATATATAATAATGGAATCATTGCTTGTATGGTGTCCTCAAAAACATTACTTTGGAATGAGGATTTAAAGGAATATTGTAGAAAATTTGGTTTTAAGGCAATTTGTAATTACTATTGTTGATTTTCACCATCATTACTCCAGATGAGAATTTCTCACTATATAATATGTATTCAAGTCATTTGTGGTGCTGATAAAATGTACATTTAGATTAAATAAGTATGAATGGGTAATGAGATGTTGCATTTATAATTAGCTTTCAAGTGACTAATTTGGAATACAAGATGCAAGGCTCGGATTACTTAAATCAAACTCACTTTGTTTTGATGTAAAAATTATAATATATATTTTAGATCTGCCCCATACTTAACACAAAATTACAATCGGTTGCATTTTATTAAAACTACATTTCTGAATACTTATCATTCATTATGGTTTTTGTCATTTATAAAAATTGAATTTTAGGATGAGATAACTTGATTTCTATATTGCACCATTTATAGCAAAATATTAACTTTAATAAAATTTTTTTATGATAAGGCTTGGAGTGATAGCACACAAGTAGGGTGTTTGTCTTGCAAGTGTAGAAACAGAATTCAATCAAATATGTATCTCTGAGCCCTACCAGGAGTAATTCCTGAGTGCAGAGCCAGGAGTAATACCTGAGCATTGCTGGGTGTGACCCAAAAAGAAAAACATTTGTAGTATAAATTAATGTATTTAATGATCACACATTTGTTGATTCCTATAAATAAATTGATTTTTTGAAATAAATAGTAAATACAAATTAAATAAATGCAAAATATTACCCATAAGCTTATGGATATTAATATAGTCCTCCGTATTCTTTGAAATGAATAAAATAAAAGTGCTGCTTATGTGATTGTGTACATATGTACATATATTGTCTACATTGTAAGTTTTTTATATGCGATAGAAAATAAGGCATACATTTTCATATGCATGTGTATTGCATATATATGTGTATACTGTAAATTTACACATATTAATATAATATTAATATAATAATGTATTGATTAATTTATTATGATATATATATTCTATACATATGTCATATATGTCTCTATAAACAAATTTGTGTAAGGCATTCTGCTTTCATTGTTTCCTATGTTTGTAGTTGAGCATAACCAACTTAATTATTCTAGGTAGAAATAAAAATGAACTATGAATATTATTTGTAACACAACCATTACAAATGCAATTATTATAAATTACAAAGAACTGCAACCATTCATTGTATTTCAAAGGCATGCAAATATTTCATTAGATCAATGAGAAAGTACTTTTTTAAAAAGCAAAACCACTTTTAAAATTCAAGAAACTCACTTCATTATGAGAAAATTGAAACTATCTTCTTTCCCATCATGTAAAATGTGCCATTTGTGATAAGTTTGCAAGATATGAAAGAAACCTGTAACTTCTGACATATTTTACTTAAAAAAGATCTTTTTTATTATTTAGATTTTTCAATACAAGTGCACTTCAAGAACCAGGTTATCAATGTGCTAGATAAAATAAGTAAATAAACGGTCAAGGCATGACAGTACAGAGTATAAGATATTTCATTTGCACAGAACTGATGTTATCTTTGACACTGCATACAGTTCCTGAGCTGTGCTGGAAGAAATCGTTGATCACAGAAACACGAGTCAGCCCTGAGCAAAGTCAGATGCTGCATCAAACAATCAAAAGGTGAAAAAAGAAAAGTCCTTTTTAGAAAATGAGAATTTCTTTGAAAATGAGAATTATACTTTGGCTACAAAGTTAACTGGCAAAAAAGATAAATTTGAATACAGAAATTTGAATGCATCTTACTTATCACTTTTTCTTATTAATGAATTACAAATAAAAAATAGTAAGTTAAGGAAACATCTCACTGCAATAAAATGGAAATGTTATGATAATCTATCACATTTAAGATAAATTATATATATATGTGTGTGCGTATATATGCATACATATATACATATATACATATATATATATGATTTTGGATCACACCTATAAGTAATCTGGCTTATTATTTATTTTATGCTCAGAAGTAACCAGAAGTAACTCCTGGGGATTCTCAAATTGATGAGTTTGGCTATCAGTCACAGAGCTTGAATTTATTAAAGATATATGTTTAGATATATACATATATGTGTATGTATGTATTATATATGTATATTTATACACATATCTCTATGTCTGTGTGTCTATATATAAACATGTATACATACTCTGATGCTCAGCAGTAAGGTATAATGAAAATGCACATTAATAATATATATACAAATTTCAAATAAATTGATCTATATTAATTAGTTATCCCATTAATTTAGTCCACAAAACTGCATAGTACGGGGTGTTTAGATGCTGTATTTGATAGTAGAGTGGGAAGGGCACTTGTTTTCATAAGGCCAACCCAGCATTAATCCCCAGCATCCCAAAGCATCAAGGAACCCTGTCAAGAGTGGTCATTGAACTAGCTTATTCCTAGCTAGGAATAAACCCTAGGCACTGCTTGCTAGGCATGCCCTTCCCCTCCACAGGGTAGGGTATTTCGAAGACACCTTCATGAATTTTTCAAATATTTTACAAATTGTGTTTTATTTCTTTCATTTAGCTATACTTTTTATTGGTTTTGTTGAATTTTTTGAAACATAAAGATAGTTTAGCATCTTTATTATATATGTTTTATATAATATAAACATGTAATATAAAGGAGATTATTTAAGAAGTGCCATAAACGAATGGCAAATAAATTAAGTATTTAAATTGTAACTTGTTCTACCTTTCTCTAATATGATGAAAGAGCTTAATTTTGCATATGTATAGCTAGTGAAAGACAACAGTGATCAATATAGATAAAAATTAATGCTTTATTTTTGTTTCTACCAATTTATACTTAGGTGTGAATTTATGATATACATAGACACAAAAGAGCATGAAGGCAGATAAGATGCAATTTCCCAAAATTTCCATAATTCACCAAAAATTAGTCATTTTCATAAAGCTTGAGAAAAAGTGCAAAAGTGGACCTAGAGCTCTCTCTATATGTCAATGACATTTTAGAATATTTTTTAAAATTTTATATACCATAGTAAGATACACAATTACAAAGATGTTGATGATTAGGTTCCAGTCATATAGTGTTCCAGCACCCATCCCTCCACCAGTGCCCATTTCCTACCACCAATGTCCCCTGATTGCCTACCCCCTCCCCCAGCCTGGATCTATGGTAAGAACCCTCTCTCTCTCTCTCTCTTTCTCTCTCTCTCTCTTCTTCTTCTTTTATCATGGATATCACTTTGCCTACATTCAATGCTCAGTTCTAGTCTGGTATTATGATTTCCAACAATTATTAGCACATTGTTCCCTTCTCTGTCTTACCTAACCTCTGACTCCCACACACTTGCAGTAGATTCCACCCACTGACAAAACCTTCTTAACTATGTTTTGCCTAGCCTTGGACATTGGTATCATACTGTTTTTTATATCCTTCAAATAAATACAGTCTTTATATATCTATCTGTCTTTTGCCTCTGGCTAATTTCACTCAGCATGATCCTCTCCATGTCCATTTATTTATAGGCAAATTTTATAACTCCATTTTTCCTAAGAGGTGCATAGTATTCCATTGTGTAGATGTACCACAGTTTTTTTATCCAGTCTTCTGTTCTTGGACACTCTAGTTGTTTCCACATTCTGGCTATTTAATAGTGCTGCTATGAACATAGAAGTGCAGGTGGTGTTTCTGCTGTGTGTTTTTGGTCTCCCAGGATATATTCTCAGGAGTGGTATTGCTGGGTCAAATGGGAACTTGATTTCTAGTTTTTTGGAGGAATGTCCATATTGTTTTCCAACTCACCATCCAGACCCTTCACATGGCCTTACATCTTCAACCCCATGGTTTTACAACTCCCGTCCACCCGAACACACTTGGGTGCCTGATATTTGACTTATTTTGGTTTTGAGGCCATTCCCCATTGCACTCAGGAAAGATTAGTTTTGCTTTGCTCAGAGGTCATTCTTGCAGGTCCTGGGTGGGCATGCGGTGCTGAGAATTAAATGGGGTTAATGGCATGCACGGCAAAAACCTTAAAATTTGTCTGTCTCTAGTCCTTCTATGCTCTTTTATGCATTAAGCAAAAACATACTTAATGTTTTTTGCTAGCCATATATATCACCATTGGTAGGAGATACAAAATTCGTGAATGTGTCTTATTTTAATCATCCTTGCTTTAGAATTAAAGAGGATGAGTATACATATAGATGATATATAGCTAGTCAAGGATGTGTGAGTCTATGGATGCTGCACAGGGATCAGGAGGCAGAACAGGGAAATATTTCTATGGCATTGCAGAAACAAGGCCTTCCTAGGATGCTGCAGTGAGGTTACGGAACCAAAGACCTTGCTATTCCAAGCTAAACAAAGAATGTTTAATTTAAACATCTAAGACTCTGCATGTAGTCTCCTCCTGTTTGTTATCCTTTTAGACACTTAGCCTTGAGACGCTTCTGTCTGTAAATCTGCTTAATCAGTAACTGCTGACACTGCCCTGTTTTGTGATGCTCTGGTTTTAGTATGCATAAAAACGATTCATAGAAAAACAGAATGCATCCTCCCAAATGATTAACCGGACATCTGTTTCTTTTATATGAATGTTTTCTCTCTATAGTAGTGTTAATCCATATATCCCTGACGTAAGTTAGTTTGTTATCTGATGAAACTGAAAATAAAAGCAGGCCGGGGTCTGAAGCTCCTTGTCGAAGTACCAGCCTTGAGTCTTGACCCTCTGGAGCAGAAAAGTCCTTTACTGGCGAAGTCTGGCTTTTGTGCCTTCACTGAGAGAATTCTCACCACGACAGTTTTCCCATAGTTTTAGTTATAAGTGTTTATCATTAAATAAAATACTATTGATCATATGTACATTTGCTTTGTCCTTCCTCCCTTTGTATTGTTTTTATTCGGGAGTACATAAGACTGTTCTGAGGGCTTCCTTCTCACTCTCTGCTCAATGATCACTCCTGGTCGAGCTGAAGAAACATGGGATGCCAGGGATTGAACTCCAGTCAGCTATCTGCAAGACAAATGCCCTATCCAGAACATGATCTATCTGGATACTGTATCACTGTATCACTGTCTTCCCATTGTTCATCGATTTGCTCCAGTGGGCACTAGTAACATCTCCATGTATCCTGTCCCAAGCAAGCGCAACCCAAGGGCATCTACTTGCTCCAGGGACAGGATCAGCCCGAAACCATTCTTCAGGTTATGGAACTGAGGTCCATAATAATTACTAGTCTTTGGCATAAAAAGTAAATAAGACACGGGTAGCTTGCCAGACTTACCGTGTAGGTGGTATAGTCTCAGTAGAAGGCTCTCAACCCGAGCATTTACTGGTGAGTATCTGGATGAGTATCTGGATACTAATCCCCTTTAATTCTAAAGCAAGGATGATTAAAATAAGACACATGCATGAATTTTGTATCTCCTACCAAAGGTGAATTGAGATCTCTACTTCACTGCTAATTCACATTCCTTCTTCTAGAAATAATTTATTCGACTACTTTCTAATGTAGCTAGAATGATTGTAGCACACCTTTTTACCATAACTGTTTCCTGTCGGGGAAGCTGCTGGGGTCCCCGACAGTATCAGGACAGAAGTTCTCTTCTACCTCCGAGGATGCCAGGGGAACAGATGAAAACTCATGAGTCCAGTGCAGTTCCAAAAAGTCTTTTCATAGTACAAAAGCTCTTTCCACAGCACTCCAATATAATGAACAAACTCTAGCTCTGGTCCAAACTTAGACCACACAAAAGAGCCTAAGTCTCCCAGCAAAGAGAGCGATCTCACCTGAGATGAGTCCTACCCAGGAAGAAGGAGCAAAAGGCCAAAGAGCAGAAAGCCAAAAGCCGCAGGAGCCAAAGGCCAGGAGCCAAAAGCCGCCCAGGAGCCAAAAGCCGCAGGAGCCAAAAGCCAAAAACAAAAGGCCAAGGGGCCTCCAAGTCAGTCCCCTTATATCACTGTCTTCCTGTTCATCACCGATTTGAGCGGGCACCAGTTACATCTCCATATGTCCTGTCTCATGCAAGTAGAGCCCAAGGGCTCCTGCTTGCTCCAGGAACATAAATAGCCTCAAACCATTCCATCAGGTCATGGGAATGAGGTCTATAATTGTTACTGGTATTTGGCATATCAAATAGGACACAGGTAGCTTGCCAGGCTCTGCCATGCACTTTTGTAGTCACCTCTAAATCCAGAATTTATTGATGAACCGTGCTGCTGAGCCGGGCTGTGATAGGCTGGTCTGCTGGGTGGAGTTCTGATGAGGGGGAAGTCCGGATGTGGAAAATGGAGGCCCTCATGGAGTGGGGGTCCCTTATATACCCCAAAGTAATCCGATTTGTGACAGGGAGGGTCATGTCAACAAAGAACCCTAAACAGAGTGTAGAAGAGCAGTGCCACACCCGGTTGCAGGTATAAACAAAGGTTACACCAAGGACTAATCCTGAGATTAGCTCTTATGTAAAACACTGGGAGAGAGAGAGAGAGGGGGCTGATAAAAAGTAATACATCTTAATTTCATGAGCTTCATGTAATCTAGATGGTGCCCCTGAGGTCCTTCTTATTATTATCTGCACCAGGGTAACTCTGAGTATCTGGTTCTCGTGTACTGAAAGGGTCACACCTGCTTAGAGCAAACTAGTATGATCCTTCCTATAGTCTTCCTATAGTTTCAAAGTAGCCAGGATGGTAGTCTCCTGGTAAATTCTAACTGTCCCACGCTGGGTGCAGTGGATATAATTAGGAGCTGTGCCCAATCTAGAAAACATAGAAGTCTTAGTAGATGTATAAGTCAGAAATTATTCAATCAAACTGACTTCTGTAACTGCCACACCCTCTAGCTGTGTTTACATAGAAGAGAGGTCTCATTAGAATGAACCTTGGCTTAAATAGATTAAGCTGGGAGTGGGCAAAACAAAAAGCTCCCAGATTAGCTAGATCTGTCACCCAACAGTTTCTCACTGTATGTTTTTATAAACTAATTCTCTGATAATAGACTATGTCCAAGATAGAAAAGGATGTTTTGTCTCATTTTGTTTTTGTAATAGTATATGTATTTGTTGCAGGAAAGTTACTAAACTCTGTATACTGTGAAAGCCAATAATTTGTTCTCCATCCTACAAAAAGTATAAATACAGTTAGAATATAAATGATAAATGAATGCTTCCATCTAGAAATCAGCACAATTACAAAAAACATAAATTAGTAAATATTCAAATCAATCTAAAGTTTCTGTGCATTGATTTTTTCCTACAGCTTAGGTTTCAAGGAGGAATTAATATTAAAACAGTTTGAAACTGTGAGGGAGAAAAAAATCCATAGTTGCTTGCAAGACATAATCATTCAATAATATAACAACATTTAATAAAAAGTAATAGCCTATGAAAAATGTGTTCAATTTCAAAGGTTGACAACTGAACACAAGTTTTTTGAGGGCAAACTTACTTCAAAACCTCCATTGTCTACTTGTGATTCAAACAGCAAACTGAACTCATATAGATAATATTTTCTCCATTTCAAAACCCAATTTTGAGAAATCAAAATGATAAAAAAGAAAACAAAATAGCAAAAATTCCTAACAACATCAACATTGTAGAAAATTCTCAATTCCCATGCTATACAATTTAGAAACATTTTTTCACATATAAAGCAGGCAAGATAACCTGAGAATAAAAAATAACAAACCAAGAAAATAGATTCGTGAACAGAAGAAAAATACTGAAAGTGTAACACACGAAAATTCCTAGTATCCCCTGGAGGTAAATGAGCATAGGGCAGAAGTAAAGATGATAATATTTGGCAGTTGATAACTATTTTAATTCTGCTGCTGGTGTCTCAGGAGTGGTAACATTATTGACCCTATGTGTCTCAAGGTGTTCTATAAAAATCTCATATTTTAGTACTTGTTTTTTTCTCCTTCGCACTATGAGTCTAACATTTTGGCATTATATTTAACTCATTGTACTTATTCAGGGATGCCAGATGATAGTAGCTTTATTTACCATTTGTTTCAAGGTCATCTTAACAGTGAATAAGAAAAGTGAAAAATAGTGTAGTCTTTGAAAGCCTCCACTTTGGTGTATATCTGAGTCTGACTTGAGGCCCCTTCATGCTTCACTTTTGCCTTTTGGGCCTTTTAGCTTTCGGCTTTTTGGCTCCTCAGCCTTGCGGCTTTTGGCTTTTGGCTTTTTGCTCTTTGGCCTTTTGCTCCTTCTTCTAGGTAAGACTCAGCTCAGTTGACATCTTCTCTCTTTGGTGGGAGACTTAGGCTCTCTTGTATGGTCTAAGTTCGGACCAGAGCTAGAGTTTGTTCATTATATTGGAGTGCTGAGGAAGAGCTTTTGTACTATGAAAAGCCTTTTTTGGAACTGCACCAGACTCGTGAATTTTAATCTGTTTCCGTCGTCCTCATCCTCGGAGGTAGAAGAGAACTTCAGCCCTGACACTGTCGGGGACCCGGCGGCATTCTCTGACAGATATCATTTGCACACTGAGTCAAAAAAGATTGTTTAAGCATTTGCTATATTTCAACGGTTCTAAATTCTTACTTTTACCCTGTTTGTAATCCTTACTTTCTATCACTGTATCACTGTCTTCCCGTTCATCGTCGATTTGCTCGAGCGGGCACCAGTAACATCTCCATATGACCTGTCTCATGCAAGTAGAGCCCAAGGGCACCTGCTTGCTCCAGGTACATAATGAGCCTCAAACCATTCCATCAGGTCATGGGAATGAGCTCTATAATTGTGACTGGTACCATCTAGTACCATCTTACTTTCTATACTAATGGAAAATGCCAAATATGAACTGTGACAGAAAATATGGACAGAGAAATATAAATAATATTCAAAAGAAAAAATGGTCTTGAAAAGGCGGCAACTTTGGTCAAAGGGATTCCTTTAATCCCCATAGATGACTATCGGATAACTTTTTTGCTATCTTAAAATTATCTTTTCTCTAGGATGTTTTTAAAATAAATGAATCTTTGGTGTCAGAGCAATAGCATAGCACTTAAGGTACTTGCCTGGCACACAAAGTTTAATCCTAGGTATGAGCAGGATGACCTTTGAGCATGGTATCAAGAGTAGATTTTGAACACCAGTATTTGTAGCTGAAGAGAAAAGAAAAATAAACAATCTTTTTCATCAAAGTGAATAGTGAATATATCATTTCTGTAATTAAGAAATGAGATTGTGCATATCAATCTTAATTACAGATTAAATGCTGTAAGAATATGCTAGAGAATAAAATAACTTTCAAGAATGTTGCTTGGCATGATTGTATATATGCAAAAGATGCTTTAAAGTATATTGATTTCCTGAGACAGGAGTTAGCATAGTAGGTATGACACTTGCTCTCCATCTTTTTCTCTCAGAAAATTCTCCAGCCCTGTATAGTGGTCCTGGTAGAAAAAAGGCAAATATGACCATGCAGACCAAATAAAACAAACTAAAAGGATTAATTAAAGCATGCACAAAATGTCCTGATTTCCTACTTAATCTCACCAGGAAAACAAAACAAAGCATCAAAAACAACTTTAAGGCCTTAGGATCAAATTGCAAGGGAGATGCACCAGAGTGTTTAGCTTTGTCTCTGGCTTTGAGCTCAAGAATCACCAAGCATTGTGTCACTTGTTACTCATGGAAACCAAACTGCAAGCTAAGGAGGGAGTATTGTTGATTCTCTATTGTGTTCCTCCATTGTAATACAAACATGTCCAGAAGCCTAAGGGGAAAGGTATCTATCTCCTTTGGGGCACTTTAACAAAATACCATATACTGAATACCCTGTAAATAGCAGCACATTTATTTCTCACCTGAGGGCAAAAAAAGTACAAGATCAAGACAGGTTTATTGTTTGGTTGAAGTCCAGTTTTTCATTATATCTCTGCAACAAGAAAGGTCAAGAGGGCTTTTTGACATCACATTTATTATATTTCAGTAACAGCCACAGTCAGCAGTAATCAGGGGATACTCTGGGAAGTGCTATAATAGAAGGACAGGTCTGAATGTTTGGGCTAAGGTCCAGTGGTGCGTAGTGAGCAGCAGCATGCAGAATTCCAGGGCTCGCCCAGGTCCCTGGAATCCTAACGGCAATGCGCAGTATTGAAGGACCATAGGTGCAGGGCAAGCAGGTGGCATTGGGATGTCCCACTAAGGGTGTATCAGCGCACTAATCTCCTTTTGAGATAATAACCTAATCTTCCGAACAATACAGCTCCTAATGCAATTACAAGAACAATTACTATTTAATATACAGATTTTGGTAAACAGAACAAATTTGATATCCATCAATTATTAAGATTCCATCAAATCCACAGATACAATTTTAAGGTTTGAGATTCTAGTGATACTCAATGAAAGTGCAGTTTTGTTGATTTCTAATTTTATGGGTCACAGCCTGCACTGTTTCTGCTTTACTCCTGGCTTTGTGCTTATGGGTCAGTGCCCGGGGACCATATGTGGGCTCAAACATCGTCAACTTCATGCAAGCTCCTTTACTGCTATATTCTCTCATTGATGAAACAAAAATTTTAATTAAAAAGTCGGATGAGCATGCCAATGAGAGTTGAAAATGATCGCTCTGGACAAGAATCGAATGCTGAAAATAGATAAATGGACACATTATAACCTTTCAGCACCTGTATTGTAGCAAGCCATAACACCCAAAAAGGGAAGAGAGTGAGAGTAGGAGGGAGAGAGAGATAAAGAAGGAGAGAGAGACACAGAAATACTGACACACAGAGACACAGAGATAGAGAGAGACTGCCATAAAGGCAGACTGGAGTGGGAAGGAGGGAAACCGGGGCCATTAGTGTGGGAAATGTAGCTATGAAGGGATGGATGTTGGAGCATTGTATAACTGAAACCCAGTCATGAACAAGTTTGTCACTGTGTATCTCAAGGTAATTTGATTAAAAAATTAAATAAATAAAACATTTATATTAAAATTTATAAAATGATTTATATTTTTATCTAAGAATGAACAAAAAGGTAAAAGGATAAATTATCTTGTGTTTTCAGGCTATAATTTCTTCAAGGTCAAGTTTGAGCCGGACTAAATACGGAGCTCAAAAAGATTTTCTAGTCTTATGTTTCAGAGCTTATGTTTCATGAGACTCACAGACATGGGGCAGAGCTGCTACTGGCTCTCCCTGTGCCCAGCCGCTCACGAGGCTCCCAAGAGGGATGGCGGGTTCTAGCCCTGACCTGCCACCCCAGCAGAGCCTCGCAACAAGCTGGACGACACCCCACTGCATGAGGGCCTCCATTTTTCACATCCGGACTTCCCCCTCGTCAGAACTCCACCCAGCAGACCAGGCTATCACAGCCCGGCTCATCAATAAATGCTGGATTTAGAGATGACTACAAGAGTATGCTACCCGCACGGCAGAGCCTGGCAGAGCCTGGCAAGCTACCTGTGTCATATTTGATATGCTAGATACCAGTAACAATTATAGACCTCATTCCCATGACCTGATGGAATGGTTTTAGGCTCTTTATGTTCCTGGAGCAAGAAGCTGCCCTTGGGCTCTACTTGCATGAGACAGGACATATGGAGATGTTACTGGTGCCTGCTCAAGCAAATCGATGATGAATGGGAAGACAGTGATACAGTGATGTTTCAGAAACTATTAAGTATATATAAACATAATTACTAAAATTATGCAGCTTAAATTTATAAAATATTGTGGATAATTTTGGAATTACTTAATAGGGCCCGTGAAAAAATCATGTCAATGCTTTCTAGCTTTTCATTAAACTGTATACAGAGAGCAAGTTAGCACGGTCATGTCTCAGTAGCATCTACAGCTGCCTTGGATTTCTATTTCTCACCTCAAAGCATTCAAATAACCCTAACACAGAATGTGTATAATTTAATAGCACATTATTTGATAATAAGTTGCTTAGATAAAATACATAAAGAAAATTGCTTGATATAGTTTTGGTAATAGTGAATAGTAACTATCATAGAGAATCACCATCTATGGTTAAATGAATCGATGATTTCTATGTTAAGTCAGTTTCTAGATGTTCATAAAATAGTGCAATACAGTGATGTTTGTTCCCCTATAAAATTTGCATCAATTGCCATATTTATTGAGTTTATTGAGTCTAAATTTAGATAAATTTGTCATTCAGATGCAATCTGTTTTCATCAATGGTCTAAGTCCAAATAATTCAAGCATTGGCATAATATCTGACTTCACTGTGGGTCTTCTTTATCTATAAAATTGCATCTACACGATGTTTTTTTATCTCATTTGTTCCTTTTGCATTCTGTAATCATACTTGGTGATGAAACAAGAGAACAACAGCATCTAGTACATCTCATCCTTTTCAAATTTTGTTTCTTCTGTACTGCAAAGTTTTAAGATTTTTACGTTTTTAAAGTTCCTGTTTGAAATAATATTCTGATATATGTGTATCTGACAGTCACTGAATATGTATTTATGTAAATATGTGTGTGCATGCAGGGATGGATATTCACTTGCTTCTTTTTTAATAGTATAAAATGTGACGTTATGATAATCATATATTACAAATAACATGGTTACAGACACTTAATTTTTTAGACAAGCACTAAGGAAACTGCATGATTTTACTTTTATTTTTTGGGGGATCACATCCGGCATGCTCAGGGGTTTCTCCTGGCTCTGCACTCAGGAATTACTCCTGGCGGTGCTCGGGGGACCATATGGGATGCCGGGGGATCAAACCGGGCCGGCCCGTGTGCAAGGCAAATGCCCTACCCGCTGGACTATCGCTCCGGCCCCCAAACTGCATGATTTTAGAAGCATTATTTTGTTTAGATCAGTAAATATTATTGTTAGGTATAGAATTAATCCTCGGGTATATATCTCTAAGTTTCAACAGCTTCCACATGGTTACACTTTAAGAGTATAACACAACCATATTGTATTTAATTCTCAAGAATATCATGTATTGCTTGATTTGATTTCAATTATTACTTGCATATTTGAAAACATAAATGTGATAATATATTATATCTAAAAAGAAACTTTGATAGTGCCAATCTGTTTTGGTTTGGGGCCACACCAGCACAGGATGTTTGTGGCTCTACACTCAGGACTCACTGTAACGCATCTCTTTTCTCTCCAATTTAATTACTAATCAATAATGTATCTATTATTTCTTTTCCCCAATAGTGGTAGGATTTTTCTTATGCACTTAGTAAAATATTTATATGAACTTAATGTTTGCTCACTTGCAAACAATTATAAAACTTTCATAACACAATTTTTAAATATATATCTTTTTATATCACAATACAAAATAGTGATTTTATTTTTAGAGGAAAGCTTGATGTTCCTGGTTGCCTTCCCCTTGGGCTGGAACACATACCCACAATACATTGGATCCTGAGCATAATCCTTGGTACCACTGAAAGTTCTGTCATGTGTAGCTTTAGTGGCCTTGCAGTCATCTGGGCTTGAGCAACACCACATGAAGGGTCAGAAAACAACTCTCAGGTAACAAAATGTGTTCTTCTGTGATAGGGGATGGAATCTAGTCCTCCTGAGCACTGTTTCAAACTCCACACCCCTTCCCAATAAAAGGAAGATTAGAGTATAGTAAATAAAAGATTTACTCTAAGATTCATTCCCATTTTGGTGCAGTTAGTGAGCATATACTTAAATTTACTTAAAAATAATGAAATATATCTTTAAAGGAAATAACACAGCAAGTAGGTTACTTGCCTGGCACACAGATGATTTTGGTACTATTTCTGAAACTCATGTGTTCCTTCGAGTTTGCCAGGAGTGATCCTTAAGTGCAAAGTCAGGAGTAAACCTTGAGTACACTGGGGTGTCACTCAAAAACTTTAAAGCTAAATAAATAAAGCAAAAAATAATGAAAGATATAGTAATAGAGCATTAGTATAAAAAGAGTTTTTAAAAGAGAAAACACATGTATCATCTAATTTGGATATTTGGAAAGCAATAGAAAAAAAAGGAAGTCTAAATAGGTTAGAATTGCTTCTGGCTCTCTTTTCTAGTAAAATATCAAAGGCAAACATTTCTCTGGGTGATGCTATATAATATAATCGAATCTTTCCTTTCTTATTATTATTATTATTTTTTGGCTTTTTTGGGTCATATCGGCAATGCTCAGGGGTTACTCCTGTCTCTGCACTCAGGAATTACTCCTGGCGGTGCTCAGGGACCATATGGGATGCGGGGATAGAACCCAGGCCAGCACAGGCCGGCCGCATGCAAGGCAAACGCCCTACCCGCTGGGCTATCTCTCCAGCCCCTAATTGAATCTTTCAATAAAGTCAAAGTAAGTGTTCAAACACCAGATTCATGGAATAGAGAGATCATGTAGCAGGTAAGATGCTTGCCTTGGATAAAACCCAGCTGAAGTTCACTATCCAACACCACATCTAGTCCTCTGAGCCCCGCCAGGTGTGATTCCTGAGCAAAGAGACAAGTGTAAAAAATGAGCATTGCTATCATTGAACCTTAAATACACACTCACACCCACCCCCCCACACAAATTCAGGGAGAAATTTAATCAAGAAAATTATATAAAGGATTAAAATATTTTTGTTGTTTAGAAGTCACAGACATCTAGCTATACTATTTTGAATGCCACTAACTTCTCATGACAAGTTTAGCTCTTTGCAAAGGACAAACTTAGAAATATTCAACTTAATTTTATTTAGTTCTAATTTACTTTTTGGTTTGGGGCCAACATTGGTATTCAAGGCTTACTCCTACCACTACATTCAGAGATAATTCTTGGCTCTACTTGGAAGACCCTAACTGGTGTGCTGGATTGAACTCAGGTTGGCCATGTACAAAGCATATACCCTATCAATGCAGTAACTCTCTGGATTCATTTATGGATATTTGAATTTTTTTAAAAAGATGAACAAACAATTAGTAATAATGAATATGAACTATAGGTGGAATATAATTTTGGTAAAATTCAATATATTACAATTTAGGTATTAAATATTAGAAAATGACTAATGTTCTTTTATATTAAGTACTGAATATCTAATGTATAACTACTAAGCACAAGGGACTGTATCTGTAGACAGGTGTTTTAGAAGATTAGGTCAAATGAGACCATATGGGAGGAGCCCTAATCTAGAATTGAACTTGATCTTAAAGGAAGAGTTTTCTCTGTACTCTACAATAAGATCAAGGAAACATTTAAAATTCTTGTCTAATGATAAAGAGAGTGATGACTATACTGTTAGGTCAATATGAAAAGAACCTAGAATTTGTCAATGAATAACTATAAAGGAATATATGGAAACCCATAATAATATTTAATCAACATAGATAACTTTTCAGACTTGCATAGCACTTGGCATTTTGAGCAAGTTTTCTTTTTTTATAAGCATTCTTTTGTCCCAAAAGTAGGTAAATACAGATGCTTTACAGGATCCATGAAGGTAGTTTATTAAATATTTAATGTTTTATTTTTATTTTGGAACTATATGATGCAATGTTCAGGGCTAACTTCTGGGTTTGTGCTTAGGGATACTCCTGCAAGTGGATCATCTGTGTTGTCGGAGATCAAATCTGAATGGATGGTGTATAAGGCAAATGATCAAAGCACTGTACTATCACTCTGGGTCCTCAACTGTATGTATTTTTGCTGTTGTAGATGTGGCTGCAGTGCCCAGTTGCGTTGGCAGGTGGCAGACAGCAGACAGGCTTGTCTACACCCAGGGCTCTGCCCCATAGGCTCTGGATGATTGATAGTCTGACACATAAAAAGACTGGGCCTCCTGGGTTGAACCAGAGCCACAGTAGAGCCTGGTATGCTACCCGTGGTGTATTCTACATACGGAACACAATAACAATAATGAATCTCATTCCCAACGCATGAGGCGTTACTGGCACCAGCATCAGCATATTAATGAACAATGGGAAGAAAGTGAAGTGATACAAGTTAAAAAAATGCATAGAAATCAGTGCATTTTACTTTCTACACAACTATGTGCCAAATTTCTCTAAATAATTTATACAAACTAAGACTATCGGAGAAATCGCCTAAGTTAATAAATGATTTGGCTCTCTTCCAGTTGTGAAAGGATTAAAAGATTATACAAGAGCCATGTAGCTCATGCCATTTCTCAGGCAGAAAATACTCATCCAAATACCACTTAAATTACCTCTCAATATCTAAAGCCTTGAAAAAACATTAAAAAATAAATCATAGATACAAACACACCTAGAACTCAATTGGAAAGTATATGTATTATATGTTCTAAACTAACTGGTTAAGATTTGGTCATCACAGAGTGTTTAAAGTAATAAAGCAGTAGAATAAGCGATTTTAAAAAATATTATCCCTGAATACGTATTTTTCCTTTATGGTTTTAGGTTTTGGTAAAATTCAAGAGTGCTCAAGGTTTACTCCTGGCTTTGTACTCCAGGATGACTCCGGACTTGATTGACAAACAAAATGGTGTTCCAGGATTGAACCTTGGTAAGGTGCATGCAAAGTAAAAACTTTTCCCACTGTTCTATCTCTCCAGTGCATTGCTTTAAAATGCAATAAAGAGTGAAAGTATAACCACCAAAGTATATGAAAAGTTGATTTTTTAAGTGTATTAAGTCAAATTTATGAAACATTAAAAATATGACTGCACCTAACTCAAAGTTTAATACAAATTGACCCAATTTAATCTAATTTGAGTAGCAAATATATAACAGAGTTTTAGAAACTTTGCTATATATTACAAGATTTCATTGTTAGTTATGAAACTTAGTGAAATGCAAAACTTCAAATTCACTGAACACAGAAGTGGAATTTTTAATAATATAGATATAGATAATTGAAGATTTTAATATTAATAGATCCTTCATATTGAGTGACCAGACAGTCCAAAATATATGACATTTGAGTAATACCATTAATTACCATCGAATGTATATTTGTAGAATATTATACATTAAAGTTTAAAGATAAATGAAGTGCTTATGTATGAAAATACAATTAATATTAGTAGATATGCAATCTCAAACTGTTCTATAATCACATTATTAAACCGGAAAAATAGTACATGTTAGAAAAATGAATAAATATATTAAACACTGTGTCTAAATATAACATGCCAGTGTCGGGGTTCTCCGCCGGGGGTCCCCGACAGTGCCGGGAAGCAAGTTCCCTTCTACCTCCGAAGCCGGCGAGGAACGGATGAAAACTCAGGAATCCGATGCAGTTTTAAAAGGCTTTACTTATCACAGGTTCAGGCATACAAATCAGCAAAAGAAAAAACCCGATGCTTAGGATTCCAGGCTAGAACCCCAGCCACGTGTAGGCCAAGATGGCGACCACCACGTGTAAAGGAGAAAAAGCCTTCCAAGGGGAATGAGCGCTCACAAGGAGACAGATCCCACAAGGAAGAAGGAAGGGCGAGCGGGAACCGGCTAGTTTATATCCCTGTAACTCAGACCTTCCTCCCACTGTTATGGAAAGCAGGGGAGGGTCCAATGCCCTTAGGTAATCCCTCCCTGCACCTCACCTAGGGCCTTTACTGTGCTAATGTTTTGAGCCGAAATCTGCTTAGGAATGCTTTTGAAGTGTAGAGAAGGGGGTTTCTGAGATGGCATGTCTCTGTACCTTGACCAACACCAATGCCAGTTAAATATTTCTCCAAGCCTTCACAAGTCTCCTCTACTTCATTGTAGTTTTATATTTTAGTTGCCTTTGAGTATATCAGGGAGCCATGCTTGTTTGCTTGGAAGCGAACAGCATTTCTCTCTGGTCTAATTACTTAGGTGTCCTACGTGGCCAGGCTAATATGCTGGTAAGATCTAGCTAGTCCCACGATGATTGTGATAGCATGGGAGAATATTTATACCAGCTAGTACAGCATACATGGTCGGATAAACTGCCACATTTAGACTACCCCCTTATCTACGGAGTGATTTGCGGGTGGCAATCCAAAGCAGATGCAGCAGCCCTTAGGAGTCCTGCAACATGCCAGTATGCAATTAAAATTGTATTATAGACTATTTTATCAAAATTTTATGTGAAATAGAATATCAAATTTATGTTATTCTGTTAAAATAATGTTTAAACAATTACTGCTAAATTCAATTATTATAAAATAAATGTTTGACACTAATTCTGGGAGTCTAGTCACAGGATACTAGCAAAGGAAAACTACAGGCACATAGCAAGTAGAAGAAAAGATAGAATACTCACAAAGAACACAAATCAATACCAAAAAAAAATAAGAATAAAATCAAGTGTATATAGACTTATAGCATAAAATTAAGAATAGATTTGCTTTGAAGAAAATCACATTTTTTATTATTACACAATGTTTTATATGATATAGTTATTCATGAAAAATTGTATTGATCTAAATTCAGTTTAATTGTATTTTTCATTGTAACTGTTAAATCTAGGATGAAAAATCACCTAAAGATTGTTCTTTGAAAAGTCAATAAAATTGATAAATGTACTTTAAAGTCATGAAAAAATGTGACAGATAATGATAAATACCAAGTATAGAAAGGTTCTACTTAAAATCTCTGAGCTAAATCTTAGAATGACACAAAGGGAGCAGTATTAATAACTTGATGCCATTGATAAAAAGTCATAAATTAGCTGGAAGTTACAAACTATTGAAAATTTCAATTAATCTTATAAAAAGAAACCAGATTTATGCTAACTGCAATGTGACAACACAAGTCAGAAGAAGAGTGTTTATAAGTCAGGAAGGGGAACAGGAATTTGACCGTATGGCACCTTCTCTTAGAATCCTAACTTTCAAAACTGTGAGTAATTACTATTTCTCAAGCAAGTCAACCTGTGGTTTTTTAATATTTCAGCCTGAGTTGACTGGGGTACTTTCTATTTCCTTTAAGTTTTTCTAAGTGTGCCTTAAGCAACTTGTAATATGATAAATATTATTATTCCTTTGCCTTCCTTTGATTTAAAATTAAATTATATTCACTTATCTGACTCATTTGTAAGAAATCCTTGTATCTTTTATGGTCTTTCTGTTCCATGGACCCATGATCATGGGATTTATTTATGATTTTGAATTTTTCACTGTTTCTAACAGTTCCTTTAAACTTGGCAGTCTTCTCTGATAGTATAAATACTAAGTAACTTGCTAGTATATTGGACTTTAAAATAATGGCATATGAACTCTCTCTCTCTTTTTCTCTCCCTTCCTTCCTCCCTCTTTTATAATTCTTCTTTCTGTTGTCCATCTAGCTCTCCACTTTCTTTTCATCTAACCACTGCTAATCTCGCTAGACAACAGCTTAATGATTGAATTGGTAAAACAGAACATAATATTACTCCTTGAATCCATTTTCCACCCAGGAAGCATGACATGGAATAAACAAAATTATCTATACATTTCCTTATTGTTCCATAGAAAGAAAATAATCTACACGGTGTCACCAGACCTTGTCCCATAATCATGTAAAAGTAAGTTCACCTCAGAACTTTTGGTGAAATTAAAGACCTCTTGATGCAATATATGGGAAGGACTGTTTTATTAACCTCAATTTGGAAAGCTATAAAATACTCATATAATATAAAGAAAATAAATAAGTGGTTGGTATTAATCTGAAATCAAAATGGTAGAATTATAAAAAGAATTTCAATTTTTCTTTTTTCTAGTTATAGCCTATATCTATTTTTGCACTCAAATAGTAGATAATTTTATAATTATAACAATTATTATTAATGGTTATTTAGAGAAATGAAGAATTTATGGTTGGGGCACACATAACTATTAAAGAAAATCAAATTTGAGATAAAGAAGGATTCTGAATTAAAAGTGATAGAATGTAAATACTCTTGGGTGCTGTCTACTCAGAAAATGTATGTTCCAATATAAAGAACTTAGGGTGAAGTAGCAGTATCTTATTATTTTAGGAAACATAATAGTTTATAGAAAGAACATTAAAGTTTATCATCATTATGAAATGAATTTTCGTTTAATGATCATAAAATAAGAAACAGAGTAGAGACAATGTAATGAAATAATAACTGATACAATAATTTAAACACATGTACTCACTGAAAATTATTGATGAATATTTATAAGAGAATAAAAATTACTGAAAGCAAATATGAATCACCTATAGTTATATATACATAGGCATGCATATGCTCTTTACTCTGAGCACTGTAAAATATGACAGAAACATTAACTTGGTAACTCTTTTGCATGATTTTAATTTTGCTATTATGTTTGTTCATTTAAGGACAGTTGGTCTACATACCATTTTATGTATTCAATGGTAAAGAACACCATTGAAATTCATCATCAAAATGTGTTTCTGAAAGACTAGTATGTATATTTCTAACCAACTCTACACCCCCCCCATCTAAACACTATCCATCATGCAACAAATACAAAGGAATGTCTTTGTGTCATTCCTTAATTATCTATCATCAAGGTTATATGGCCAACAATGTTACTAAGTTGGGAAATAATGTTTATATTGCTAGATAATTATGCATATGTTGCATATTCATACAGATTTAATGTTTACTTTAACACTATAATATACATTTGTACTAAATGTATATTTTGGGAAATTTGATTTTTGTTTCTTTTAATACATGGTACATTTTATGCCGTAGTTACCTCATGAAGTGTCTCATGAAAGGTACACTGAAAGACATCTTCAAATACCTGTCTTCAATAGAATTTTGTGTCTATGGTTATTTGTTAAGTTATAGAAAACTTTTCTCAGAAATATCTTTTCCATTGTTTTGTAGATAAAAAATTACATTTTCCTATTGAGTCGTATAACTATAAATGTGAAACATTACCATGTGATCAGAAATTAAAGCTATGCTCAACAGTAAGTTGCACATATAAACTGATAAATAGCTCCAATGACTTCTAACAATATCTGCCCTGTATGCCTACTTGCCTCCAATGATTAGTTTTCTGAACAAGCACCAGAAATGTTATTTGTTGATATACACTTTTCTAGCTTTATTGTAGATATTCTTCTATTTTATTATTTATGTTGGAAATCTTTTTGATTTAGTTCATAATCTTTCGGCAAAAGATACATTGAACATGTGTGCTTTTTCATACATTATACATAACAATAAGCAAAATTTACCACAGTGTAAGCAAAAGAATAGTTAACTTTACTGCAATATACAGAATTCAGCCAATTCAGCAAAAGCCTTGACACTCTAGTGGAAACATTTTCATTGGCTGTGTATGTGTTAAAATACATCTTTCAAATAGGAAAGCATATATAATTTGTTTTCCCTTTACAAAACAAATAAATGGCTTAGTCCATTGAAAGTGGCAAGTTGAAAACACAGCGCTTGGTTTGCAGCAAACTTGTTTAGTGTGGCCGCTTAAAAGCTCTTCTGCAGAATGTGTTTAAAGGAAAACACAACTGATTTCAAATCTGCATATAAGACACCTATTGGAAACAGTGAAGTCTGATGAAGAGCTTCACTGTTCTGAGCTGAACTAAATTTCAGAATGGTTTCCCTGACTTCCCTTTTCTTTATTTTGTTATTATTGTTGTTGTTATTGTTACTTCTTCTTTGTTCCTTTTCAGGTCTAATTCAAATATGCTAAGGACTTACACCTAAGTCTTTGCTCTAGAATCAGTTCTACTATGCTGTACTGTAGTAACATTCTGATCTCCTATCTGAGCAGGACTCAGAAACCCCCTCACCACCCCAGAAATGCAACCTGAGCAAACACTTCCCAAAAATACTATGCTTTCATTACTTGTAAACACGGGCAGAGAAAACCCTGATTTCATTACACATTTAATTGCCAATTAATTTTCAGTCTTAGGATGCTCAGAAACTTTTTACTGTTGTCAAAGTTTTTGCCACTCTACATTTTGTTACTTGAATCACAGTCTAAGAAAGCAGGTCTTAGAATAAACATAATAATACCACATTCTTTCACTGTCCTTTTGAGATCAACATATGCTTCTAATCTTTGGCTAGTTAGTTATAACCAGACTATTTTCCTCAAGGAGGAAGAGCCCATATCTTTATAATGTAATTATGAAAAGACAGAGCCTCTCTGTGTCTCATAGTGGTGTTGAGGACCAGCCTTAGTTAAGCCTTAATTAGCACACATTGATAAACCTCTCTCTTCTAACTCCCACTGGGTCCACTGTGCCTTGTCATTAGCCATATTCTCATATTCTCATATTCTCATATTCTCATATTCCTGCCTTTCTTTAGTGGGAGGTTTGGGGGAAAGTGTTGATGCTCTCTGGCTGTGCTCAAGGCTTGCTTCTGACCCTGTGCACAAGGATTATTTCTGACAGTGCTCAGGCAACCATATGTGGTGCCTGTAATGAAGCTTAGCTTGGCTTCGTACAAAGCAGTGCTTTATGACTATCTCACTGGTTCAAACCCTGCCTTTTGAATCAGTAAGTTAAATTCATCCTTTCTGCTCTATGGCAATGGTCTTTCCTTCCTCCCTCAGTGCAAGTTTTCCTTAACACAACTTAGTCTAATATTACTATGTGTACTTATCTCTTTGAAGTTCATTTCTAAAACATCTTTACCTGAACTTCTGTCCAGCTATATGAAGTATGGTAATTCAGAAAATTGTTGTTTCTTAAAGTGTTTTTAAGATCCCTTTCCCAGTTGATAAAAATTCTGTAAATTTATTCTTCTCCTTGTCGATATTATGATAAAAATCCAACATAAGTTATATTGCCAAAGAGAAATGACATCAAAAATATTTTTGTTTAGTTCAGAAACTTAATAAAAATCTGTGAGTTTTTCATATTTTCTATTTGTTTCAAAAGCATATTTTGTAGTTTTAAATGATCACAAGTCAAACTACATTTTCTGCTCCCTTCTTGACAGAACCATAGAAAAGATACATGAATTCAAAATTTCAGTACAGTGTTTTCTAACACAGAGGTGACACTGAAATGATACCCATGATTCCTGTGACCTGGTTGTGACACTATTGAATAATTCTGAGAGTAGAAACACGCACAATTTGTTACTGAGAAGTAACAAAGAGAAGTGACTGCCTGGATACACATCAGCAAGATTGTGGAAGCAGCTCTCACTGCACCCTTCTCTGCTGCCTCCTGTCTTCCTCCTCCTCCCCTTTCTCCCTCCTCCCCCTCCCCCCTCACGCTTCTAGCCAGCTCCTCTTTCCTTTCTCTAGTCCCCTTGTTCTCACTCTCACCTGCTTTTCTTCTCTCTCTTTTTCTGCTTTAGGAGCAACCAGATTCCCTAGGTCCTTTAGTTACAAGAAAATGTGTAAGAAAGGGAAGTGAGATAGAGAGAAAGGGGAGAGAGAGAGAGAGAGAGAGAGAGAGAGAGAGAGAGAGAGAGAGAGAGAGAGAGAGAGAGAGGAAAGATAGAGAGGAGAGAAAGAGACATAAAGAACCTGCCATGAAGGGAGGATTTGGGAGGGAAGGGAGGTGGGGACATTGGTGGTGGGAAAAGGGCACGGGTGGAGGGATGGGTGCTGGAACACTGTACAACTGAAACCCAAACATGAACATCTTGTAATTGTATATCTCACAATGGTATACTAAAATATAAAAAAGAGAAAAGAAAATAAATTCTGTCAAACTGATGAAAATACTCAGAAGTGGATTTTTTCAATCGCCTGACTTCAAATGAAAGTGCGGCCTGCCTGAAAACCGAAATCCAGCCTTGACCTGATTCCTGTAGTAATTAACCCATCCAAGTCTTCTGAACTACAAAAGCCTGGCAAATAATAAATTTTTGTTGTTTGAAACAGCAACAGCCAGGGAAATATGTCATGTCACAATAGAAAATCAATATATCTATAGACGTTGCCAATTTTTTCTCTACTTCAATAAGATCATCTCACATTCATTTTTAAGTTTAGAAGAAACATATCACCATATTTTATACCAGTAACACCAGTACTCATTCAATGTAATCTATGTATTGCACCTCAGTAATACTAAATTCTTACACATCCAAATAAGGAGTAGAAGAGTTTCATAGTCCAGTTTTTTATGTAGATGAATCCACTTGCTTCCACACCTAAGCCTAGTATAAAAATGGAATTATAAGCAAGCTAGCTTAGCTTTATTTCTAGACCATAAATAATGAAACTACATATTATATCATCATTTTTAACTGATTTATGTTACTCAGCTTAATGGTTTTGAATCACTTATCTCTGTGCATGCAAGTCAGTTTCTTATTCATCTATTGATGGATTATATTTATTTAAATTTTAAAATGAAAGTAGAAAAAGCTTCTTTGGACGTTCTTGCATTTGTCTTTTGTTTGACATGTTTTTATTGCTTTCGACATAATAACTTGGAGTAAAATGAATGAAACATAGACTGAGTTTGTTTAGCACCATATGTTTAGGTCCAATGAAATAGTTTGACATTCAGCAGCAAATGCCTTGCATAGGCAGTGATCCAAATTTGAACCTTTGCATCACATGCAAACTCACCCCATGCACTGCCATGATTGTTCTTGGTGAACCCTAAACACCACCAGGACAGTCCTTGGTGGGCCCTAGCGTTCCAGCTAAAGCAGTATGTCACTGTTTGACCCCAACATTGAAACATCTTTCCAGGTGACTGAGTACGCCTGAATACTGCTTGGGAAGTTAAAAAGTAAATTAAAATATAAGTATAAAATAAATAAGTTGACAGTAATTTCTAACAAAAGTACAATACTCTCAGGGTGGCCCCCCACCAGTCCTAGCAAAGCAGGTACCCGGCCGTCCCCGCGTCTTCTTAGAATCCCGCTACAAAACCCGCTAACTATCCAATAGGTTTAAAATATTACATCAAGTCGCACCAGGCAGATCACTCGCACCAGGTAACCATCACCCACCGTCGGATCGCCAAATACAGGGACATACGACCCTCGGGATGTTTCCTTGAGCCCTCCCTGGAATTATTTGTTAAGGCCCTTCCTGCTGTGCTCTTGTCTAATATCTTTTATCGTTACTTTCTGTTGAGCCATTATTTATCAGTTACCTCTGGCATTTACCACTATCTCTGTTCCTGTTTTTTGTGGGTGAGGGGCCATTCTTTCATCATAACCAGAAGTGAATAAAATTTTAGATATAATGACTAAGGTTATATCCGTGAGCTAGAGTAAACCTTACATGAGTAAGGTCCTGAGGTGATCCCCAGCACTAAAGAATTGGTATACCGGTTACAACAGTTCATTGTCAGACTTGATACTATTTTAAATTTATTTTAGCAATCTGATGAGCATATTGTCTCATCAAAACATTTTCTTTTGACGTCATAAACCATTATAATTTGATGACGAATGTCTCAGTATACTGCCCACTAGTCAAATGTTTCATTCATTGCATAACCATGCATTCTACACATGGATCTTGCATTTTTTATGACTTCAGGTGATATTTTTCTTTCAGTATGTCTCATTTTTTTTTATCTTTTACTGGCAAAACACCAAGTTTATGCCTCAGGAATTTTCCCTTGAGGAACAAGTATAAACAAATAACTATCATATTCTTCAAGTTGTAATTTTAAAAAGTTTTATTCTGAGATCATCAACATCAGTGTAACTTGGGACCTTGTTAGATATACAAATTGTCAATACTCCCCACTACACTTACTAGATCAGAAACTCTGAATATGGAGGAAAATGCTCTGCTTAAATAATTTCTACAAGTATTTTGATGTGTGCTACTGTTTGAGAGACTTGTTCATTTAAATAAAGCTAAATTGGACTTTTTAAAGCTAGAGACTATAGGTCATTCAGTGCTTTAGGCCTCACAACTCAAAGACAAAGCTTTGAATAAAAATGAAAGCTTAATGGTTACCATATTAAATCATATGGGGAAGTTAAACATTTATTTGGTCTATCAACTGATAGTAAGTGAATTCTTATTATTTTAAGAATTTACACTTTTCCTCAATTTTTACCTATTCCCTCATAAAAAACCCAACAACAGAGTTAGGTATCAGAGATATAATATACTGTGGGTATCATGTCTGTCTTGCACATGGCCAACATGGATTTGCTCCTCTTCAACCCATATGATCCCCTGAATGCTGCAAGGAACGATTCCTGTTTATAGAGCTAGTTTTTTATTTTGTACCCCCCCAACACAAAACAAAAAAATATCCATTAATAATATCAAAAGATAAGCATTGAAATTTAATATATAAATGAAAAACATTAATTTCAGAGTAACTATAAATAGGTGTTGTAGGTGTGGCTGTGGTGCCCAGCTG
The DNA here is from genome assembly GCA_021461705.1 of Cryptotis parvus. NCBI lineage: Eukaryota > Metazoa > Chordata > Mammalia > Eulipotyphla > Soricidae > Cryptotis > Cryptotis parvus. The sequence continues at coordinate 122,806 of JAJIBD010005257.1, forward strand.
CATTGGAAGGTGGGAGACAGGAGAGACAGGCTTGTCTACACCCAGGACTCTGCCCCATGGGCCCTGGATGGTTGATGATCTGACATAGATAAAGACTGGGTCCTCTGGGATGAACCCAGGGCCATAGCAGAGCCTGGCAAGCTACCCGTGATGTATTTGACATACCAAAAACAGGAACAATAATGGACCACATTCCCAATGAATGGAGACATTACTGGCGCCTGCTCGAGAAAACCGATGAGCAACGGGAATACAAGTGACATGTGACAAATCAAAATCATGGTAGGGATGGTAGTAAAATTCAGAAAAAAGTAAATCTTTAAAAAATAATTTCTTTTAAAATATCCTTTCTAACTACCCCTCTTTTTGGGTAATACTGAGACCCACAAAAGACAATCCTGGCTGAGTTTTGGGGTCACCAGAGATAATTCTGGCAGTGCATGGGGTAAGAGTGCACGTGATGCCAGGATTAAGCCATAGATCACTATCTATGCAAGGAATACTTCCTAATGGCCATACTATGTCATTAGCTCCAAACATGTTTGTTTGGTCTATAGCAGTAACTCCTAAGCACAAAATCAGAACTAAACCTTAAAATCAAGGGTGGGTCCCACCCGCCCAAACAGATAAACATTAAAATAATTAAAATTATTGATGGAGTTCTGATTATAGTGTTGTGGTTCCCCAGGCCCATTCTGGGCTGATGACCTTCCCCAGGAATGAAGGAAAGGGGTCAGGGACTGGTTGGTAATCAGAAGCTGGTTAACTAATGTAAAGTTTACTAGTTATAAAGAAAACATGAAGGGTTGGGAGTAGGGGACAGGTGGTAAACAATGGACAGATGTAGAGTCCCTTCCAACTGGAACAATCTTCTAGAGCACTCTCCTATGGCTGAAATTCCATCTAGGGGCTATAGCACTTTGGATTCCTTATCGGAGGTCTACCAAAGGGCAAAATTCCATCTAGGGACATCACTTTATCATTTCGATTACCAGTGGCTCATAAAAAAATCATATTAAATTTGCTTCTAAATAATATTCTAGTCATTTTGTATAAACCCAGTAAGCGATGTTGAATTTTGTCTACACCCTGGATAAGTTTAACATGACCTTTCTGGACTAATGGCAAAGGGTGTTTTTTCCTGAAAACATCTCACTATATACCGCAGACTACAAGTTATTTTTTCCAACAAGTTCCTTATCCAGTCACTTCTTTATGGGTCATGTCAGAGTCTGTTCTCTGAGCATAATCTTAATTTATTACACCTCTTAAGGTAAAGGACATTTGGAGAAGGGAAAGTTAAACACAGAGGATTGGATGTACCTCTGTGGTATAGTATGTACCTTTAGGAGTTTTAGAATGGGTACAATTTAAAGTCCCTAAGATCCATGTAGAGGAGAAAGTACAATTCACTGTTAAGCCTGAAATGCCTAGGACTGTAATACAACATTATAGTATTTAAAATTGTACTGCTAATTTTCATCTACTTGTATCAATTGTCGACTATGAACTATGAACGATTGCCTTCAAGTGCATCAAAGAAATAGCTAAAAGGACAAAGAACCTCTGGCTCCAGGCACATCTCTTCGAATCCACCATTCTCCCGCATTAACGTGCGCCCTAGAGACCTGGGCCCTACAAAGCAGGATGACAATGCTATTTGGGTCTCCCAAAGAGGAATCAAAAGAGCTATGCTTTAAATATCATGCCTCACTCAAGTGAGAGAAGGAATCTGGAGTTCCAAACTCTGTCGACGATCCAGAGTCAGGCACTGTCTCTTTTGCCAAGACATTGAAAATCAGATGGGCTGGACATGTAATGTGACTTAGAGACAACCGCTGGACTAGAGCTGTTACCAACTGGATCCCCTGGGACATCAAAAGATCACATGGATGCCCACCTACAAGATGGTCAGACTTCTTCGTCAAGACCCTTAAGGAATGGTTTGAGGCCCTTCAGTATTCCTGGAGCAAGCCAATGCCATTGGGCTACTCTGGCACTTGATAGGGACAAATGAAACCTGCTAGAGCAAATTGATGAATAACGAATGTCAAGTGTTACAAGTGATCAAGTGTATCACTTGTCTTCCCGTTGTTCATTTATTTGTTCCAGTGGGCACCAGTAACATCTCCATATGTCCTGTCGCCCATGGACATCTGCTCACGCTAAGATCACAAAGAGCCTCAAACCATTGCTTCAGGTCATGGGAATGTGGTCTAAATTGCTACTGTTTTGGCATACCAAATATGACACAGGTAGCTTGCCATGCTCTACTGTTCAGGTAGGCTACTCTCGGTAGTAGGTAGGCTCTCAGTTCGTGCATTTGCTGGTGAGCTGGAGAAATCGACTTTTCTCTTGGGTAGAGCTCTGGCGAGCTGTGGAGTCTGGATGTTGAAGATGGCTGCCCTAATGATATGGGGGTTCCTCTGGCTTCTTGAAAGGCTCTTTTGGGATAATCAGCCAGGGCTAGAACCCACTTTCCCTTCCGCACGCCTCTTGATAAACTAAGCACAGGGAGAGCCAGTAGCAGCTCTTCCCCATGTATCTGTGTATCTGTGTTTCATCTGCACAAGAATGAAACAAAGAATAAGAAGATATGTTGGAGGCTGAAGATATAATAGAGTGGGTGGGGTGTTTACCTAGCATGCACCTGATACAGTCCTGAGCCCCACACCCTATGCAGCCTCTGAGTTCCACCAGCCCTTTCCCTTAGAGTCATAAATAAATCCCAAGTTCAACAGGGAAATGCCCCCAAACAAAAAGTGAAGCATTTTGCTTTGTTTCCATATACATTCTGTAGATAAACCAAAGTCAAATAACTTTAAGTTAATTAATTTTCCTTATCATAGTATATTTTAAATTCAATGAAGTGGCAATTATTTAATGAATATACCTCACTATTAGCTTTATCTTTCTTGAGTACATACGAATGCCAAACAATTTTATTAATTCTTTCCATATTTTCTTCCAGATATGAGTAAGATATTTTTTAATGAAAACTAGACAAATTTTTAGTAACAGTCTGCCTCTGCACTCTAATATGAGGACCCAATCTAATTTACTACTAAGGAAATTGTTTCATCAATAGAAAAGCTTATGTAATTCATTTATTGCAAGTTGTTATTTTGGGTAAAGAATAATTTTCAATATATTTGTCATCTCATTGGTAGTTGAAATAAATCATCTATGGTTCATGATGCTGTAGCTTAGATATATCACAATTTGCCGTGCTTCAGGGGCTTAGGATGATAAGATTAGCAATGCTTTACTAGATAGGAATAATCTCCCAGATATCTTGTCTGTATATAAAATTTTGATTATGGAATCAATGTGTTCTATATTTATTAATATATTTTTCAGCAGTAGATGTTGAGACAATACCGAGCTGTTCTTACTTTTGATTGTATACTAAGGTTCACTCCTGGAACTGCTCTTGAGACTATATGTGGTCCCTATTCCCTGGGTCAGCTACAGGCAAAGTAAGTGCCTGACCCAGAGTATTAACTATATACCCATATGCTTATATTTAACCAAAAGTAAAGACCTTTGAGTCAGGTTGGGGATATAAGCTCAAAGGAAAAACCATCATTCCCTATGGTTTGCCGGGTTCAAAACATCTACACACATGGTAATCTGCCTACCAGCGGGACAGTTCTTGGGTATTGAGCTATGAGTGGTCTTGGGCATAGCTGGGTATGAACTCAAAAGAAAAAATTGTACTTGTATTCCAGCAAACCTTTTTAAAATCATTTGAAAAATAATGATACTGTTCTAGTAAGAAATTTATTATAAGTATATGTGTGAATATAAGTTAGATAGACATACAGATGGACAGATAGACAGACAAAAAGATGGATAGATGGATAGATAGATAGATAGATAGATAGATAGATTGATAGATAGATAGATAGATAGATAGATTGATAGAATGATTGATTGATTGATTGATTGATTGATTGATAATATAGCAATATTGTGTTTTTGCTTTGTTATATGTTTAGGGGGAAATACTAGTAGCTATCAGGGATCTTGCTTTGCACTTAGGTATCAATCCTATTGGTGTGGGCAAGACCATAAAGAGATTGCTAGGATGGAAAGATATTTAGCTTTGTGCAAGGCAATTCCTACCCACAGGAGTATCTCTGCAGCCCCCAAGGCTTTTGTTTTCACTCTCAATAGATGATTTGTGTTATTTGCCCAGTTTCTTTAATATATATGATATATATACAGATACATATACATAATATATTCAAATGCCTTTCCATTCTAGCTTTATTTGTCTTACCCAACCTCTAACTCCCACACACTTGCAGTAGATTCCACCCACTGACAAGCCCTCCTGATCCATGTTTTGCCTGACCTTGGATATTGATATCGTACATTTTTTATATCCTGCAAATAAATGTAGTCATTCTATATATGTCCTTTTCCATCTGGCTAATTATATTCAGCACGTTCCTCCCCTTGCCCATCCATTTATAGGCAAATTTCATAACTTCGTTTGTCCCAACAGTCACATAGTACCACAGTTTCTTTATCCAGTCGTCTGTTCTTGGGAACTTTGGTTGTTTCCAGATTCTGGCTATTGTGAATAATGTTGCTATGAACATAGACGTGCATATGGTGTTTCTACTGTGTGTTTTTGACCTCCCAGGGTATATTCACAGCAGTCGTTATGGCTGGAAGCTCGATTTCTAGTTTTCAACTTTGTCCATATTGTTTTCCAAAAAGGCTGTAGCAGGAAATTGCAATAATTTGAAAGAAAAACAATAGAAAATAATAGTGAATAAGTATGTTTGAAGTTTTATCTAGACACAGAGAAGAGGAAGGAGTTACAGAAAAATGTTGTGGTTATATAAACCTAAATCATTTAGTTGTGAGAGGGATTTTTGTTGTTGAAAAGTTAAACATGAGAAGGAAAGAAATCAAGAGAGAAGGAAGAATATGAAAAAGGAAAGTAACACAGGAAAAGGGTGCTAAGAACCTCATTTGATAATTATTTGATGACGAGTGTTCAGTAATAATAGTTTTCTATCTCTTTTGCTACATAACAAAACAGATGTTTGATGCCTTCTCTGCCACTGGAAATCTCTTAGAATTAACACTAATTAGAGACCTTACACTGGACAGGGTTTGTTTGAAAACAACTCAGAAAACATCCTTAAGATTCTCTTCTCCAGAATCATTCTCAGTTCAGAAAACAGCATTCAGGGTTCACCAGAAAAATAAAAATATGACTAACACATAATGTCTATGTATTTGCACACATTTCAAATATCATCTAATATAAATGCATATGCATGTATGTATTATGCTTTTATGTTTATATAGCACACAACATAAAATAAGCTCACACATTAGTAGAGAAGTGGGCCAACACAGTGGTTAGGATTTGACTCAAGAAGTAAAGCAGAGATGCTGGATCTATCGGCTCCTGCTCCCCACTAGATTTAGGCTGTAAATACACCTGGAGAAGCATAGGAGACTCAGGTTGTTCTTAATATCTCAACAGGTCCTCCATCTTCCACTTCCATTCCAAGAATGATCTCTACCCAATGGTTACTACAGTAGATTCAAGGAATGAAAATCCGAAGCAGGTTGCCAAGCCCATGTGTGTCAGCTCGCACAGTAGCATAACAAGGGAACTGAAAGAGCCATGGAATGAGCCTAACCTCCATCCGAAAACACATTTTTTAAGAGTTCTGTAATTTTTGATATTTGCTTTTTGGAGACACAAATATAATTCATAGACAAATGCAAAACACTTAAGCAGAAATAGGAAAAGTAATAGATGTATATGTGTGTTTTACTATATGAATGTTTGCTTATAGTTTCAAGTATGATCAAATACTTATGTAACTGTATGTTATGCAGTAGTACTGAAATAGGTGACATTACAGTGCAATGAGTTGTGTTTTAAGTAGCATATGTGCTGCTAAAAAGTCATTCATTAGATGATTAGATCTATGTTCATTGGATCCTGAGCAACAGTAGAGCAGGTAGTGTGTTTGCCTTGTACAATCGCCAGAATCCTGTATGGTCAGCAAGCACCACCAGGAGTAATTCCTGAATGCAACCCTAGGAGTAACCCTTGAACATTGCCGACTTTATCCCAAATTTTAAAAAAATAGTATTTCATTTAATATTTGTTATGGAATAATAACAACTGTAATAGCAACTTAAGAGGAATAATGCAGGTAAAATCAAAAAAAACAACCAAATAATGTAGTGACTCATAATTGATGACAAGATTTATTTATTACCTAGAGCAAAGTAACTGACTTTGCTCTCTTGGCATTCTTATTCTGACAACTTCTCATCTTAAATCCAGGTTTCCCTAAATGTACAGTTATTCTTAGCGTTCCTACACATTTTTTTCCAATGGCTTTTCCATTGAAAAACATTCTTGAATGTTTTTCCTTGCCACTGTCTCTGCTTTTCATGTTTTATTCTTCTTCCACTACTTCTAATTAATATCTAATGTCACTTCTTTGTATGCATTTGTATAAGACCCAGTAGAGCATGAATTTTGTATTACTAAGTGATATATTTAATCTCAGTCTCTGCGATGAACATTGATAGAGTTGAGCCATAAAAAATTTTTGTTGAACTGATGAATGAAAGTATATCTAGAAAATATAGAGATTATATGTATTTATAGTCATAAAATAAGAACTGGCTATAAACTGTACTGATGTGTATATGCAAGTTTTAATAATTCTAAAACTTAGGCAGATATAATATTTGAGCTCAGATCCAGATATTTTTAAAAATGTAGCATATTCAATTTGTGAAGCAATATTAACATTTTGGAGAACAACATATTAAGTTACTGATATGAGCAAAACTTGTAAGGATAGAGGCTAAAATAATTGTGTAACAAGGTAGGCAGTGCTTTGTTCTAAATTTGATCAGTAATAATGAATGGAAAGAAAATAGACTATGTAAAATATACCATGCATGCTGGCAATGCTGATGAAAGATAGAGATAGAAAAATTTTTAAATGGGGAATTGTACTTATAGTAGTATTTGCAAATTATTACTTCATATTTTATGCAAATTTTGTAAAACCCTATGATGAAAAACTAATAAATACACTTGAGTTCACTCGAGTTCCTATTTTTAAAAAGTTATATAATACATAGCAGATATAGGAGAGAAAGCTCTTAAATTATGAATAACGATGTAGAATTGGACATTCTAAGTATAATACAAGTCACACATAATCAGCAACAAGTTTTCTATACACGTGTAAATATTAGTAGACTTAATTAGTGAAGTTAGAAATTCGAAAAAATCCTAGACATGGACAAGACGAAAGACAAAATATATGAAATACAGTACCTTGTTAAAGTGAAAATAGATTCTATACTATGGCAGATGATTTATACGGTAACTTTATTTAATAGGCCGTATTCCATCAGAGTTATATGACATGCACAGCTTCTGTTAAAAAAGGATTTCCTGTTGTTATAGAACATTAACATAAAACCCCTGGCTTTGACCTAAGTTTTTAAAAACGATGTACAGAGGTCAAACTGACTTCTAATACTTTGTGTCTGAATTTAGGTTTCCTTAGTAGAGAGGGAAATGCTAAAAGGTGAAGGTTGGACATTGTGGAGGTGGGCAGATATCAAGGTGGTACTGGAGAATCCGGTACACAAAGGAGACGGTGCATTTATGTACTACTGTGAGGTCAAGTGGTACTGGAGAATCCGGTACCACGGTGCATTTATGTACTACTGTGAGGTATGTACGACTCATTCAGCCGGCGACGATCTTAGCGCGGTGCTCTACGTAGTCTATATTGTGTTAGCGCTGTGCCTGCAGTGCTGAGGGTGAATCTTTGCAGGTGGACACACTGGCCCTGTTCACGAGATATGGAGGAGGGGGAAGGCACTCTTTGAAAATAATTTATTTAGGTCTAAGTGCAATCACGTGACCCTTAAATTATTTGACCTTAGAAATTTTAGGATTGTATGTTTCAGAAAAGGAGTAGTATTTTAAATTAGTAAGTCTTCCAACTACCACGTAGCTTTACTAAGATTTTATAATGCTTTGCTTTGCAAAACCTGCTTTTCCATTTAAATCTTAATCAACCATGCTTCCAATAATAATACTTCATATTTGGAAAGCATTTATAAATTCTGAAGCTTTCATGATTTCATATTATTTAAAATATTATTTATTTATTCCTACTTTTAAACACATCTGGAATACTATTTATAGACAATACTTGTACCTGAGTTTAAATGCTGTCAGTCTGCAAATGAACTGCTCTAACAGCTGCATGAAGAACACAAATTTTTGGATATGGGAGTGAAAATTATAATAAAAATAAACATCTGATACTTGTTTTAAAAATTAAGACTCTTTAGCGTTCGAGGAGTGTTCCCAGAGTGCAGAGCCAGAAGTCCTGAGCATAACCAGGTGCTGCCCCAAAACAAAAATAAAAACAAAAATACTTTTCAACATCCTCTAATTGCTCTCTGGTAAAATTTGAATACTTAGAAGACATAAATAGGTATGAAAGATCTGACGGGAACAGCCTTTTAAAATCTTTTTATGAAGAATTTTTACTTGTCTTAAGTTAAAATAGTTAATACAAATACATCTTTCACTATTCTAAAAAATATATTCAGGTTTCAGTTTCCTATCTAAAACAGAATGAAGAAATGGATTACGATACATAGAGTTTTAAGTTACAGCCTTCTTAATAGTAGGATTATATAGACACTAAAGTGTTAAATATAAAGGCTAAATATAAAGTGTTGTATATAAATCACGATCACGATCTTCCCGTTGATCATCTATTTGCTAGAGCGGGCACCAGTAATATCTCCACCAGTCTTGTTTTAATGTCAATTTTTCTATTAATTTCTTGTCTGACTTTCAACAGATAGTCCACAGAAAAGGAGTGGATCTGAGTTATTACAATTAACTGTGTTACTCCAATGTTGTTCTAGTATAATTGAAATTAGAGAGCAAGAAGAAAAAAGTGTTCTGTATGTATTAAAAACACAGGGAGATAAGAGAATAAAATAAATATAAATAAAAATGTAATAAGCAAAAGTGGATCCATCAATTTTTATGACATATTGGTTTTGGCATAACCAAAAAGAACAATAGTCCTAGAATTTTATTGCCTCTTTCATATGCTTCCATACAAATATAACTATAAGAAATATTTAAGGTTTTCAGAATATGACAAGAAAAAGAAAAAATATATAACAAATTTGTCCTTGATTAGTGGAAATAATAAGGAAACAGAAAAAAGATGGAATATTGATGTTTCCTTGTACTGTACTTGACTGTTATTTTGTCTACTACATCTACAGTTCCATCAATGAACACTTACAAAATATTTTATTCAGAAATGATTAAAATAGCATCATATTTAAAATGTCTCTGCCAAAATGTAAAAGACATTCATAAAGTTAGCAACTTTTCAGTTTACATTAGGACATTTTATTTAAGTTTATAAAATTATAGACTCGATTAATATTATACCTTTAAATAAATTCCTTTCAAATATAAGAATAATTAAAAATACATGGATTTTCATATTGACAAGGATTTTATATAGAAATTTAAATAGAAGGAAAGCACAGATGGAAGCAGCCAGGGTGACTACCTGGTTAGTTCTCCTAATATAATAGGTTATAATAGAATAACTTTTGAAAAGGAATAGTGTCAAATTATTAAGATTCTGAAATTTGCCCCTTTGTAAAATAATATCCTAGTTTGTCAAAGTTGAATATTTGCAGAAAACATTAGACAAACCTTTATCACAGATAAAGAATTTTATTATTGGTCAGGGTAAGAAGCATCAACCTCAATTCCTTTATCCACATCTACCTTCATCCCTATATCTCATGATTTTCTTTAAACATGACACAAAATGCACAATGGTTTAGTTACAGAAAAAAATCCCAATATTATGAGATCTCAAAGTTTTGTAATGAATTATAAGCTAACTTGATAATTTGATTCCATAGATGGTGATATTACCTTTATTAAATAGAACTCCAAACAATACCAAACTTAGTTCTGGAGAGAAGCTATAAGGGTTTTAGAGTTATGAGCGATAGTATAGAACATAGGGCACTTTCCTTGCATGAAGCTGATTCAGATTCAATCCCCAGCACCATATATGGTTTCCCAAGCCATACTAGTAATTATTCCTAAGAGGACAGTCAGGAGTAATCTGTGAGCACATATGGTGAGTCCCAAAACAAAACAAACACACACACAAAACTGTGGATTCCTGAGCCTTTGTTTATATATATATATATATATATATAAATTTTATATATATAAAATTTGTTTATATATCATATATATAATTTGTTTATATATTATATATATAATTTGGAAGAAGTGTGTAATGATACTTGAAGATATTGCTAAAGTTTGAGAGATGTTGTAAACAGTAACTGTAAATTGGCGGTTGACTGTATTTTGTGAAAGGATGATGATAAGGTAGAGGCTAGATTTTCAACCCCCAAATTTATATACATTTTATAGTTTAACCTCCTATAAATGAATAATGTTCATATTATATACAATTTATTTAAGTAGTGGTTATATTATATTTAAATATCTATTAAAAGAATGTGTACTTTACCTAAGTTTAACATAATTCAACACGCTTGTGCCTGACATAAGCACACTAACATGGAGCCATCACTTATTTTCTTATGAGATTCTAAATCAAGTGCTACACTAAAATGGAGAATCTCACAGAGGAATTTTCACAGAGTATTTAGATATGTCCAGGGGATGATAAATGAACGCACAAACAGTTATTATAGCTGGAAGACTTGTTATATGAAGTTAGTGGAAGAATACTGCAATGAAGGTAAGAAAATGTTCTAATTAAGTGTCTGTATTCTCCCTTTGATTTGTTCCTCATGATTTAAATGGATGCCTTCCCAAGAAAATGATTTTATAAGGCTATTAGGCCACTTCAATTGCATTTTGGTTGAATGTACATTATTGTAACTTTATAGATATAATTGAGTACACCTTCAAGAAGAGTATAAAACTCATAAAAACAATTTCTCTAAGCAATAGTGATAATGTGCTCATAATTCAGACCTCAGGCATTAGAATTACATACTCTTAGATTCAACCTTCTGCCAGTTACTAGCTTTATGAACATAGACAAGTTGCTTAATTTTTCTGAGTCTCATTTTTTTCCTTTGCAAAATTAGAAATCACATTTGCACTTAATAGAGGCAGTTCTAGAGTGCATTCAACAAATTTATGTGTGCGAGGAATATACATAATATTGGAAAGATTGCATCTACTGCATAAGTGTCAAGCATTACCACTGGTAATTATATTATTATTTTAAAGAGCAAATGCATGCCCTTGGGTTAAAAATCAGCAGGAAAATAAAATGAATAGTATAAAGGTGAATGATATTTATTAAAGTATGAGCCTTGACAGCTTATTTTTATATTTATCTTGTAATAAAATCATCTGATTTAAATTTTAATGAATTGTTGGGTTATCTTATGTTTTCAGTCTTCTATTTTCTACTCTGTAGGGGACAATTTCCTAAATCAGTAGTGTCTTGCTAAAATGTAGCTTTTCTCTTTCCTTTGTACTTTTGCAAGTCCTTATGTTGGAGCAACTTCCTTTTGTATCGAAATAGGAAGACAGCAAAGGATATGCATTTTAATCTAGCAGTTAATTAACTCTGAAATATTTAGTCCAGGGAAACTATCATATTCCATAACTTAAAACATCAGTTGCCCTTAGATTGGTTCTAGTTCCTTATACCCCAAAAAGGAGAGTCCCATCATAAGACTGGATGCACCAGGACTACCTGTGGGTAAGCAACACTGGCCTGGAAATGGGATGGACTGTCATGAGCAATATAATATGCTAAGAACACAGTCATGGAAAATACTCTGTCATGACCCAAAGATAAGCAACTGATTTAGGACCCTATTGGGATTAGGAAAAAACTAACCTAGCCTAAGGACTGTAGTCTGAAATATATGGGGAGTTTTGCCCAAGTTTACAAGTGTACCCTCGTAAACTTAATCAAGGGTATAGATAAATGTCTGTATCACTCACTGTGTTTATACAAAATGACTAGAGATGTCATTAAAATGATTGTTTACCAGCTAAGGAAAGGAGAAAACTGCAATTGGGATTCTGCCCCAAAAATTAATGGAGTTCCAGAAGATCATATTTTGTCCTGGGCAGGAAATAGACCCAGGGCAGGATCCCATCTCTGGAGGCAAGGAGGTCCCCTGGTAGTTTGCCCCAGAAAAGAGGGCCATTTACTCTTTGTCATTGTTTCAAGATCCAAGTCCATTACCTCTTGTAACTCCCAGCATCCAACCTTTTATGGTGTATAACTATCTGATTTGCTCGGGGGTGTGGAGTGAGGTGGAGTGAGGAATTAATGAGGGAGTTTTAAAGAAGAGATACGGACTGTCAGGAGCCTGTGGTCATGCTTCTTCATCCATCAGTAGAGGGAATTGTCTGCCTGAAACGGTGCAAGGGAGCCCACCAGACCCCACTATCTGTTGGGGACCCTGCAGAGCCCCAACAAGGAATGGGGTTCTAAAAGATCATATCTTAGACACACAGTGCTAACATATGACTGGCTAGGAATCTAGTCACCTTCTGTCGTGAACTTCATTTGTTTCAGATATCTTGACAAATTTCTTAAATTTATACTTTTCTCAGTTCCTGAATTTTTAAATTGTCTTTATGTTCTTACTTCATGATGTTCTATGTTTCTATCCTTCGTCCCAACACAGTCAATGAAAAGTCTTTCCTTATGTGTCCTTTTCCAAACTTTTCCCCTCTTGAAGCTTTCATGTTACTTCTAAATATTTTGTGTAATTTCTAGGTCTTTTAAATAATATTTATTATTTAAAAATTCATTTAAAAATAAATCTTAATTTATTATTTTAATAATAATTCCTTTAATATTATTTTTTCAAAGTTTATTATCAAAGGCAATCTTGTAATCATATTATTAACCACAAATGTCACTCCAATTGCTATGGAGTAGGAAGGGAAATATAGAGGCATCATCTAGAAAAGACAATCATTTTAAACATTGCCAACATGATAGACAGATAGTTGAAGTGGCTAAGTAAAGGGATGAGAATGTTTTAAAGGGGAAAACAGGTATGTACCTTCCTCTTTGACCTCTCACCTGTGCCCGAGTAGGGCAGAAAGCAGAAGTTCTTACCCACATGGTCCAAGAAGATAGAAGATCCAGGAAGGCAAAGAGTGGAGGGGGCCAAGGGCATTGGAGGCAGTAACTGACTACAGGGATTCGAGCCTGAACAAGGGGACGCAGATTACAAGGTTCTGGGAAGCTTGGAACATAGAGCTGTTATCTTGATCCAGTACAGGGTGGAACAGGACTTGATAATCATACACCAGAAGAGAGAGAGAACAGTAAAGGGACAGAACAGTAAAGGGGCAGAACTTGTATGCAAGTGGATGGTAGAGTGACTTCATGCAGGGTTAAAGAGAATCTGGGGATCAGAGAGAAGACTAGATTTGCCTATTCAAACTGTTCAGTAATAAAAGTTTCCCTTAATAAACACCTGGCATTTTATGTAAAGTTTTCATATAAAATTCAATGAATAAAACCAGTTTCACAGTAACAGAAGCAAAATGGTTATATGCAGACTAAAGTCAATAGCAAACATTCAGAGAAAGAGAGACAAGAAAGAATGAGGCACTGTTTAGGTGATTTCATCAATTTGAGAGTCAAGATGATAATATTTTTTGAGAGCAAAAAAAGATAAAATCTTGTATCAAATACTTAATTGAAATTGGTTGCATCAAAAATGCAGTTGCTAGGCAATAAGCCAAGAACCTGAAAGTAAATTATTCCAGGCAATCAATTTTGTAAAATATA
>JAJIBD010005258.1:0-53616 GCA_021461705.1 Cryptotis parvus
GATCTCTTGACATCCCGTTATTCAATGATTTGCCCGAGCAGGCGCCAGTAATATTTCAGTTGACCCTATCACGTGCTAGTGTAGCCCAATTGCATCTGGTTGCTTCAGGAGTACAAGAGCCTCAAACCGTTTGTTGAACAGACCCTGAGGGTCTTGGCCGAAGAAGTCTGAGCATCTTGTAGGTGGGTGGCCACGTGATCTTTTGACATCCCGAGGATCCAGTCGGTAATGCCTCTAGTCCAGCGGTCATCTCCAAATCGCATTACATGCCCAGCCCATCTGATTTTCGATGCCTTAGCAAGCGAGACAGCGTCCCTGACTCTGAAACAGCAACGGAGATTCGGAGCTCGGTTCCTTCTTTCACCTGGTGAGGCGTGATATTCCAAGCATAGCTCCTTCGATTCCTCTTTGTGAGACCGAATAGCATTCATTCTCATCCTGCTTTCTTAGGGCCCAGGTCTCTGAGGCATATGTTAATACAGAGATGTGCCGGAGCCTGAGTTCTTTGTATTTTTAGCTATTTCCTCGATGCCTTTGAAGGCATTCCATGCCGCCTCTCTTCTTCCTGCAGCCTCAGGTTTTAGGTCATTCATCATGTTGATTTCTCGACCCTAGGTACACATAACTGCTGCATTCAGAGATATTTGTTTCATTGAGAGTGAATGGGGCCTCTGGAACTAGTTCATTTTTCATGAACATAGTTTTGCTGAGCTTCATCTGTAGACCTATCTTTCCACATTCTCGATCAAAGTCAGCCAGATTTGTGCCGCTTGGCTAATGTTTGGTGTTATTAGAACAATGTCATCAGCGAAGTGGAGGTGGTGTAGTTGCCGACCGTCTATCTTCACTCCCATTCCTTCCCATTTTAATTGTGCATGATGTTCTCAAGGGTGGGTGAAGAGTTTTGGTGAAATGGTATCACCCTGCTGAACCCCTCTTTTGACATCAATGATCACTTCTTTGTAGAATGGTGAGATCCTGGTGGTGAATCCGCAATAGAGCTCACTGAGGATCTTGATGTATTGGGTTTGAACACCCTGTTTGGCTAGGGCTTGATGACTGCTTCAGTCTCCACAGAATCAAAGGCTTTCTGTAAAATCAATGAACGTGAGACAGAGTGGCATCCTGAACTCCCTACAAACTTCAAAGAGCTTGGTTACTGTGTGGATATGGTCGATTGTGCTGAATCCTTTCCAGAAGCCAGCTTGCTCGCATGGTTGCCCTTCATCTAATGTTCTGCCAGTCCTGTTCAGGATGACTCAAGTGAACAGCTTGTAGATGACAGACAACAGGCAAAAGGGTTAGGGTCAGGGTCAGGGTCAAAGGTCAGGCTTAGGATCGGGGTCAGGGTCAGGGTTAGGGTCAGGGTTAGGGTCAGGGTCAGGGTCAGGGGTCAGGGTTAGGGTTAGGGTCAGGGTGCAGTCTTTCTGTGTGTTTTCATTGTGGGTATATGAAATTTGATGCAGAGACAAAGTATAAAGTCTTTATAGGTATTCTTCCTGAGAATAACCATTATTAACTTTGTTGCATATCCTTCATTTCTCATTTTTCTACCACACATATATTTTTCAAAGGATAAAACTGCAAACTTACATGTCTACACTCCTTTTATTTCTTTCATCATCTATCTTGGGCATTTCCTTATGACCTGTTTTTCACTGGGTTGCATAAAATTCTATGTATTCTATGATTTTCAATTTCGCATTGAAGAAAATTTTCTGTACAAAGAACTTCGTGTGTTGGTGTTTAATTCATGTGAAACTTTGAAGTTTGGCTGATACCATTACTTAAATCTTTATATGAGTAGATCGGTGAGATCAATATTTTGCAGTGGAACTTCCGCTAATCCTGAATTTCACCTCTCAGTTCTGTTACTTGTGGATATTAATTTTTTTGTTTTTTTATTAAAGTATTGCGAATTATAACATTGTTAATGTTGTGTTTCACATGTACATAATTCCAACACAACACTCATCAACAGAGTATCTGGCTTTCCCCAGGTCTCTCTATTTTAGCCATATTCCCCTTCCCCACCCAGAAAATTTGGTTCTCTCTAACAACTCTCTCCTATTCTGTGGTCTTTGACCTTTTGTTGCTATCTTAACCTTAAAGTCCCACATAAGAGAGAGATAATTATGTTTCTGTTCTTCTACTTATGACTGACTTCAGTCAGCAGGATAACTTCTAGTTCCTCCATGTCATTGTAAATTGCATCATTTTGTGCTTTCTTAGAGCTGCATAGAATTCCACTGTGCATATACACCACGACTTCTTGATCCATTCGTCTGGACTTGGGCATTTGGGTTGTTTCCATACCTTTGCTATTATACTGAATTCTGAGATAAACATAAGTGTACATATAACCTTTAAAATCAATGCTTTGTCTCTTGAGGGCGGGTAGTTGACAAGATCCGGGATTGCTACTATTCCCCATTGTTAAGGTATTACTATTTTCCATTTTGGTAGTATTTATTTTTTACTTTGACTTATTTCTTTTGCCATGTAAAATTTCTTAATTTTATGCAGGGCTATTAATGTGTTTGTGATTTGTATCTTTGTCATTTATTTAGGCATTAATAACAATAAACAATTGTGTACTTATTCTCTTAGTAAACATTTTAGATGCATCGTCCTCAATTACTGAGCTTATTATGCAGGTTTGCCCTGTTTTATCATGATGAGACTGAGAAACAAGGAAATTAAATACCTTACCCAAGGTCACACAGCCTTCAAAAAATATGTCAATCAGTTACATTTCCCTTAGCATAATTTCTAACATTTTCTAAAGAATAAAAGCCTGAGTACTTTTTCTTCCTTTTACCAACACAACATTTAAAACTTTCCCATTTGGTGGGAGATGGGCACTGGTGGAGGGACGGGTGCTGAAACACTGTATGACCAAAACCCAAACATGAACTTTCTAATTGTATATCTTTTTATTTGTATATCTCACGGTGGTATAATAAAATACTTAAAAAATAAATAAAACTTTCCCATTGACTTCTATCCTCGAGGTGCCTAGTGACATTCACCAGAAAATCAGATGTCCTCCTCTCAGCCCTTTCAACTAAAAGCACATCTACAGGATCAGATAATTACCTTTTCTTGAAATTCTATCACTTTGGCCAATACAATTTTGGCATTGTCCTATTTCTTTCCTTATCCCTTATCTGCTTTCTTCTATAGGAAACTCTTTTGCCTTTTCTCCTCACACAGATGTATATTTCTTTAAGGTTATGCCTTCACAAAAATCATATCTTGACTTTGCCTTTACTCAACTAACATCATGTGTTATCTTTCTATAGATGAATGGCCATGTAAGAAGTAGCATAGTGTCATGGCGAAGGGCACTGACCCTAGAATCAGTCTGCCTGAGTTTCAACCTTCCCTCTATTACGCAAGTAACTTTGGACAGTTACTCAGTACCTTTGTTTGCTCATCTTTAGCTTGAAGGCTAAAGTGTAGATATACCTATACAAAAAGCCCGTGTCTGACAAGTAGTGAGTCTTGTGCATGTATGCTGGGGTTCTGTCTGGGTTCCCAGATCCCAATTTTCAGTCATATTCCATTTCCACTCCCATGGTTTCCTTCCCATGAAGAACTCTAAGAAACGCAACATGAGCATAATTGCCTTCCTGTCTCCTCAAGTGCATAATTGGCCTTATTTCTACTCGGTGCCAGATTATTATTACATTTCCTCATCTCTGTGAGACATCGCTACCTCTCTAGTCAGCATGCTGTTCAAACCTGTCCCTTTCAGCTTACTCTCTAAAATAGATCAGTTAGCTACATAACCCCTACCAGTACTACCTTTTTAAATTCTTTAATACGGGAGGATGAAGACCTTCCTGAATTGATCTGGTAATAGTTGTACAATCATATAACTTACTAAATGACATTGAATTGTATTATTTAAAATGGTTCAGAGGGTAGAAGTCAAATATCATACAGGGAAAGGCATTTAACTTGCACGTGGTTGACCCAAAGTTTGATCTCCAATATTGCATATTGGCCCCTAAGCCCCCCCCATGTGTGATCCCTGAATAAGCCCTAAGCATTGCCGACAGACATGGGGCAGAGCTGCTACTGGCTCTCACTGTGCCCAGCCGCTCATGAGGTGCCCGGGAGGGATGGCAGGTTCTAGCCCTGGCCCGCCACCCCAGCAGAGCCTCACAACAAGCCAGACGACCCCCACTCCATGAGGACCTCCATTTTCCATATCCAGACTTTCCCCTTGTCAGAACTCCACCCAGAAGACCAGACTATTACAGCCCAGCTCGCGCGGCCGTTTGCAGCCCGCACTGTTCATCAATAAATGCTGGATTTTGAGACGACTACAAGAGTATGCTACCCGCACGGCAGAGTCTGGCAAGCTACCCGTGTCGTATTTGATATGCCAAATACCAGTAACAGTTATAGACCTCATTCCCATGACCTGATGGAATGGTTTGAGGCTCTTTATGTTCCTGGAGCAAGCAGGTGCCCTTGGGCTCTATTTGCATGAGACAGGTCATATGGAGATGTTACTGGTGCCCGCTCGAAGCAAATCGACGATGAATGGGAAGACAGACAGTGAAGCATTGCCAGGGTTGGTCTCCAAAAAGGGAAAAAATTCTTGTCCTTCATCAGCTGGACAACCTTGGGCAGCTGAGAACATCTCTTTAAAAACAAGCAAATAAATAGAATTAAATGGTTCAGAATGTAAATTTCTATTCCTCTGCACCCCCCGTAGCTACTGCCATCATATGGGCCACCGATATCTCCTATGGAATATGACCATAGCCTCCTGTGTTTTTTTTTGCCTGCCCTAGAGATAGGTCTAGTTCTGATGGTGGAAACTAGGAATCAGCCTGATGAACAAGTACTCCATGAAGTATGGAACAAAAGTTTCAGAATTATTGTCTGCAGGTTGAAATACACAGTCCTGAATCAGGCAGGAGCTTCATATCTTCCCCATGTATTTCTCTCCTTAGCTTTTATTTTTCCTTTATTTTTTATATTTTTATACAAAGATGATACTTGGCTGTGAAGAGTTGGATTAAGATTAAACTAGAAGGAAGAAAGAGCTAGCAGACATGTGTGAAGACAGGATAATGGAAAGAAAATTTCAGGATTAGGCTCATATCTTAGACCCACCACTTACAAACTATATTTACCAATGTAAGTTACTTAACCTTTCTGACCTCTTAGGCTCCTTATCTGTTTTTTTGAAAGAGTGCTGCAGGACCTAGGAATAACTTCACAAGAGCAAAGTCTCTGTCTTCACAAGCCTGACGTCAATGAAGCCATGATATCCATCCCTGCTCCTTCCCCAAATGCCCATATGCAATCTCAGCAACTCTGGTATTTTGAATTTCTGGTGCTACAACAAAGTATACGATCTCTGCTGCACTGCAGTCAAGTATGTTCAAGAACCACAACAAAAATGAGCAAGCACTGCAACCATGTGTATGACTCTTGGGTGAGCACTGCAGGCAAAATGTACACAAGCACTACAACTAAACAACATGACACCCTGTAAGCATGGGTACAAACACCACAAGCATATCTATGAGCTGTGGTCACTGCAATAGTATCAAAGGGAAGGGAAGGGGAAGAAATGCAAATAAAAAAATTTACATATTACCTAAATTATACCTTTTTATTTAAAAAATAAATGCTTGGACAGGAGAGATTGCTCAGAAAGCTGAGCTCATGCTTCAGATTCTGGAAACCCAATCCTGGCACTGCAAGTTACTTGAGGACCACCAGAAGCTGCGCCAGTGCAGTGAATACCACTGGGTGTGGTCCCAAACCGAGACTCTGATACAACCATACTGTGAAAATTCAATTAGAGAACACATTCAAGTGCTTAGTATTTTGCAAGATTTTTATTTAGAGCTTTTAAGTTTAGAGATGAAAAGTAATACATGGTCAAAGCTAAAGAAAACTAAAGACATAGCTTTTCAGTAAAAAAACAAAGTTGTTTCCCAGTGCTGAGTTTTAGTATGTGGACTATATCAGGAAATAAATCCACTTTTATGGATTCTTGTTGTTATTTTTTATATCATTAAAATTGGAGCTAGGATCAAGCAGATGGACAGAGAATTTAACCTTGGCAAGGTGAAGAAGCACATCTTCCTGACAGGCGGAAGCATTAGAGATGACTGTGTGGAAATGGCTTTGATAGGAGCCAAAGAAGCGCTTTGTCAGTTGGCCAGAAATCTTCAGTAATGAAGGAGATGAAGTCATCTCCTGAGAATGAGGGAGAGGGCTAGATCTTGGGGCTTGAGGAGAAGGCAGGAAGTTTGAAGCAGCAGCTGTGGGGAATGTGATAGGGAGTAAGCAAGTGAGGAATGAATGGATTGCTGAGCAGCCAGAGGGACCAGAGCTTATGCTTTGGCAGCAAACCAAAAAGTCCAGAGTGGAAACAATTACTTTCAAGGGGTCCTCCAGGGCTGCAATGGTAAAGGCAGGCATAGGATGAACGTTTTCTTGTAAAGGGTTCGAAATTGACACAAGAAAAGTGGGACATACCTTGGTAAAGGACACATGTCTGAACCAAAAACGGAAAGCTCATATATGTATTTAGCATATATTTACCCACCGAATGTTGCATACAGATTGCAAAAAGTGCATGGCATAGGATATTCTGTAAAGAAGCCAATACACACACATACAACACACACACAGTCTCTGCTCTTAATATATATCACAAAGGCTCATGTATAAATGTTCATAGAATGTTCATTACAGGAAAGAAATATAATAATAACCAACAAGTGAATGAATAATATCATGGTATACACCTAAGATTATTCAATATAAGGAAACTATTGAAATGCACACCATGAATCACGATCACGATCTTCCCGTTGATCATCTATTTGCTAGAGCGGGCACCAGTTATATCTCCATATGTCCTGTCTCATGCCAGTAGAGCCAGGGGCATCGGCTTGCTACAGGAACATAAAGAGCCTCAAACCATTATATTAGGTCATGGGAATGACCTAATATAATTGTTACTGGAATTTGGCATATCAAATACAACACGAGAAGCTTGCCAGGCTTGCCAAGAGGGAGGCAAACTCTTTTAAACACCTCCAAATAAAGCATTTATTGATGAACCCGCGCGGCCGCTTGTGGCCAGCTGTGATGGGCTGGTCTGCTGAGTGGAGTTCTGACGAGAGGGAAGTCCAAATGTGGAAAATGGCGGTGCCCGTGGAGTGAGGGGTGGTGGTCTGGCTTGTTGTGAAGCTCTGCCGAGGTGGTGGGCCAGGGCTAGAACCCGCCATGCCTCTCGACTGCCTCATGAACGGCTGGGCACAGGGAGAGCAAGGAACAGCTCTGCCCCATGTCTGAGAGTCACTGGACCAGCATACCTGGGCGGATTGAGGAAAAAAACTGCTGCAGGGTGGGTGTCGATGATCTGGGCTGTGATATATTTTTGTGCTATATTTTGTGAATCCCAATTAGCTATGTCATCAAAATACAACATCCTTATGATGTTTAAGAA
The DNA here is from genome assembly GCA_021461705.1 of Cryptotis parvus. Classification (NCBI taxonomy): domain Eukaryota; kingdom Metazoa; phylum Chordata; class Mammalia; order Eulipotyphla; family Soricidae; genus Cryptotis; species Cryptotis parvus. The sequence continues at coordinate 7,496 of JAJIBD010005258.1, forward strand.
AAACAAATCACGTGCTGATTAATTTTTTTTTGCTCTGGTATGTTTTCCTATCTTCTGAATTATGCTTTTAATACAGGGTCATTTGCTTACTATCAATTTTATGATAAACTGCGGTGAATTCTCTTTGAAAGTCTGATTTTCACAAATTGTGTTTTACTACATGAATTAGTAATTAATTTAACTGTGTTTTCCTAAATTATCCATGTTTTCCAAGCAGGAAAATGGGTTCTGAGCTAAAATAGTTACTGACAGATCATCTATCATTAATATATTAAGAATATATTAAGAACATGCTTTATATTTAAGTAACATACAAATACTGTCTTTAACTTTACCAAATAATATAATAAAAAATTTCATAAGTTTTTTTCAGTGAAAACTAGTTTATTATATTCTGATAAATTTAAGCTGTTTGATAATGCAGTCTTTCCTTTTGACACACAATTCAGTTTTTAGTAATATATTGTAGTTTCTAGTAGTACTGATACTGTTTTCTACTTGTAGTGCTGCTATGCTACCACGGCATAAAAATCTTTCCATTATATCTAGGTGCCTCCGACATAAGTAAGCTCCATTCATAGCTTTGTTTTTCCCTAGCTCATTGTTTCCCTTGGGGATTGTCAAATATCTACACTGTTTCCTTCCACTTTAGATATGAGAAAAGATCATCTGTTGTTGCAGGACACCTAAAAGCCTAGGCCTCTGCATCTGCCCTGGATTGCCTCCTGCAGGTCACTTCATAGATAGGGGGATAGTCTGAATGTGGCAGTCTTATCTGACCATGTATTCCGTGCTGGCTGGTATGAATGTTCTCTCATGCTACCACAAGCATCGTGGGACTAGCTAGATCTTGCCAGCATATTTGCCTGGCCACGTTGGATCTCTAAGTGATTAGCACACCATGAATAAATCTCAAAATCGATGAGCTGATTAAAATGAATACATAATGCAAAAATTTCATTTATATTTAAATTGTATAAATTGCAAAATCAATTCATCTATGGTTATCAAAACAGACAACAGATCACTTGGTTCAATAGGAAAGTCACCAAGGGACCACATAGAAGCTTTGGGCGGAAACGGATATGTTAATTGCCTTGATGTTGTTGATCATTTCACAAATGTACACACATGGCAAAATCATAAGATTAAACACCGTGGTTTAATCTTAGACTCAATGGTTATAGAGGACAGATTGAGAAATACAGGAACGTAGACAAAGAGAGACTCACACACGGGGCAGAGCTGCTGCTTGCTCTCCCTGTGCCCAGTTTATCACGAGCCATCCGGGAGGGATGGTGGGTTCTAGCCCTGGCCTGCCACCCCATCAGAGCCTCCCAAGAAGCCAGAGGAACCCCCACACCATGAGGACCCCCATTTTCCACATCGGACCCCCTCTCCTCAGAACTCCACCCAGCAGAAGAGCTGATCACAGCACTGCTTGCGTGGCCGCAAGTGGTTCATCAATGAATGCTTGAGTTTTGAGGTGACTACAAGATTATCCTACCTGCACGGCGAAGCCTGGCAAGCTACCCATGTCGTATTTGACATGCCAGATACCAGTACCAATTATTGACCTCATTTCCATGACTTGAATGGAATGGTTTGAGGCTCTTTATGTTCCTGGAGCGGGCAGATGCCCTTGGGCTATCTCACATGTGCCAGGACATATTGAGATGTTACTGGTGCCCACTCGATAATCAATGATCTACGGGAAGTTAAGTGTGATTATTAAGTGATTTCTATGAATTGCATCTCAAGTGAAAAACTGACATTAAACCCGTAGGCAAACAAACATGATTATTTTTATTTGTTTATTTATTTTTGCTTTTTGGGTCACACCCAGCAATGCTCAGGGGTTACTCCTGGCTCTGCACTCAGAAATTACTCCTGGCGGTGCTCACCATATGGAATGCTGGGGATCGAACCCCGGTTGGCTGCGTGCAAAGCAAATGCCCCACCCGCTGTGCTGTTGCTCCAGCATGAAAATAATCACTGTCTGAATCACTGTCTTCCCATTGTTCATCGATTTGCTTGAGTGGGCACTAGTAACATCTCCATTAGTCCTGTCACAAGCAAGTGTAACCCAAGGGCATCTACTTGCTCCAGGGACAGGGAGGAGCCCAAACCATTCTTCAGGTCATGGAACTGAGGTCCATAATTGTTACTAGTTTTTGGCATAACTGGTAATTAAAACACGGGTAGCTTGCCAGGCTTTACCGTGTAGGTGGTATAGTCTCAGTAGAAGGCTCTCAACTCGAGCATTTACTGATGAAACTTAAAGGGGGAGATCAGGTTTTCTCTTGGATGGAGCTCTGAGGAACTATGGAGTCTGGATGTTGAGAATGGCTGACTGCATGATATGTGGTTTGCTCTGGTTTCTTGCTAGGCTTACTGGTATCAGTTAAAACCTGTCTAGAACTGTTTATATGTATAAATGTGAAAGAACTTGGGAAAAACCTTATGCTAGGTGTGGGTGAGTCTCTCTCTTCCCGGGGCAACTGGCATGGAGGTGGAGGAAAGGGCAGGGCCCAAAAACTCCACTCCGAGTCCAGCCAGCATGGTCTCTCCCCCACTCATGAGAGCAAACCCTTGGATCAATGTTGGACTCGGCCAGGGGCTGGCCGGGGCCCCTTACCGGGAGGTCAGCTCCATGGTTGCTTCCACATGGGGCCAGCCGAGCAAGCGCAGCTGTGAGTCTGAAGTGGATGGGTCTGGATCTCTTCCCGGGGTTGCAAATTAGCTGAGTCTGGCGTGGGTGGGTCTCTCCTTCCAGGGCAACTGGCATGGAGGCGGAGGAAAGGGCAGGGCCCAAAACTCCACTCCGAGTCCGCCAGCATGGTCTCTTCCCGCTCATGAGAGCAAACCCTTGGAGCAATGTTGGATTCGGCCAGGGGGCTGGCGAGCCTTACCGGGAGGTCAGCTCCATGGGTTGCTTCCACATGGGGCCGGCCGAGCAGTGCAGCTGTGGGTCTGAAGTGGATGGGTCTGGATCTCTTCCAGGATTGCATATTAGCTGAGTCACCCATGAAAATAATCATGCAAAAAATGATTATTTTTAGACAACACTTCTTGCTATGAAGTTAAAATAAACAAGGTAATGGGATAGAGAATAGGGCGGAGCAGGGATAAAGAAGCAAGTGGAGATAGGATAGTTAAAAAATGCCTCTGGGAAGTCACATTTGAGCTGAGATCTGAATGATGAGAACAAAATAGCCATGAGAAGATTTGGAGGAAGAATATTACAGAGGAAACAGAGCATGAAAAGTCTGTAAGGCAAGAATGAGCTTTATGTGTTCTAGGAATGGCAAAAAGACAAGTGTAACTTGAGTTTACTGAGCAAGATGCAAATATATCAAGAGAAGAAGCGCAGTGGAAGTCAACAAGTGTCAGATCATGTGGAACCTTGTAGAATATTAGTAAGGAGTTGAGATTGTATTCTAGTTGTCTGAGTTATCCATTGGAGGACCTTACTTAGACATCAGACATGTTATGCTTTATGCTGTAGTATTGCTATGACTGTTGTGTGGAAAACACTGCAGCAGGGAAGGATAAGAGTAAGAAGATGTGTTAGAAAGTATTATGTTAGTATAGGTAAGAAATGATGGGGACATATGCCAGCTCTGTAGGACTGGATATTGTGAGAGGCAGTTATATGAAGAATCCATTTTGGAAGTAAAGTTGAAAGGACTTAGCTTCTAAATTAAAGTGTGAGGGAAGTACAGAATCACTGAGTACTGTTTTGGCCTAAAATTCTGGATGGGAAGTTGTAGTAACACTGACAAAATGAAATTGGGGAAGATTAATATTTCAAGGTCTTCCAGTTAGAAACCATCATAGAAACCTACACTTGAGAAAATTGTGTCTATTATTCAAGGTAACAATGAGAAAGTCACAGTAAGTAGATTCATGTGTATCTTAGTAAGAGGTAGTAGATGGATCTTATTGGACTGGCACATAGATGACTTTAGGGGGATTCCAAGGAAGGGTATACTCTAGATAGGATACTATTACCAAATGAATATAATTATGTGAACTGTATATCCTAATAATTTATCTATAATGTGTTTTAACGGGAAGAAAAGTAGCAGTTACTGAAACTAAGAAAGCAGATTATTTGGTACTGTGTACATTTCACAATAATCTTGCTTTTGTCTATATATAGAAAACATTATAAAAATGGTGTATTTTGTCTCACTTTGTTGTGATCAACTCTGAAAAATCTTGTCTTGATTTAGACTAGTGTAAGTATGTTTTATGTGAGCTAGACAAATGGGAGAATGATATTTGTAAAGACCGGGCCAGCTCATATCTGGTACTGAGGCTAAAAACAGAATGACTTTCCAGCTTTGAGATGGCAATGCTTTTTCTTTCTCAGGGGTAGGAGAGGAAGGGCACTCAAATTTCTGATTTGGACATGTGAACTTTGGGCAAATGTTCAAGTAGATACGCAGTTATGTTGAATTAGACCATTAGAAAGCACAGAGAGATGGATTAGAGGTATGTCACTTGCCTTGCATGCATTCAGCTCTGGTTCTTCCGGGAACACATGGTACCCTAAGCATATAGCCAGGAGAAACCCCAACCCCCAGAACTATATCCCCAAATTATTTTGAAAAAGGTAGGCAACCAGATACTAATTCTGAAATTCACAGGAAAGTTTTCAAAGATAAAAATATTTATAAAGACAGAATAATCATTGTAAATAAAGTATTTATATAAAATGAAATGTCACTGTCAGAACCCGTCAGCATCACCAAGTGTAAGGAAACAAGTGGGAGTGCGTAGAGATCTCAAATTAGAGCCCTAAGCAATTCAACTTTAAGAGATTAAGGTGATGAGGGAGAAGTAGAAAAAGAAACTGAAAGGAAAAGGCACTGGTGAAGGAGATAATCCAAGAGATTAAGGTGCCATGAAATTCAAGAGGTAAGTTTCAAGGAAAGAGGAATGAGTTGCATAAAATGCTAAGTAGTCCATAGAAAATAAAGACCAAGGACCAATCATGAGATTAGCCTATATGTAGGTCATTCATGGGTATGACACAAGTTCTGTTGATGCGTTGTAGGTGACAACTCTGTTACAATGGATTAAGAGAAAATTAAAAGCTGTGTTCACTGAACATTACCCTGAACCAGTTACTGTACTCACTCTTCATGACAGCACTGGGAGATAGGTATTATTTCTTATATATATTTTACAGATGGGAGGAAAGATTTTTATTTATTTATTTATTTATTTATTTATTTATTTATTTATATTATACCACTGTGAGATATACAAATAAAAAGATATTAATGATTGGGTTTCAGTGATACAGTGTTACAGCACCCATCCCTCCACCAGTGCCCATTTCCCACCACCAATGTCCCCTGATTCCCTCCCCTCCCCCAGCCTGCCTCTACAGCAGGTACTTTACCTCTTCTCTCTCTGTTTCTCTGTTTCTCTGCTCTCTCTCCTTTACACATTGTGGCTTGTCCTGACTGCATTTTTTGTGGGATATAAAGATATACCAATGTTCTACTAACTGTTGGAAATGGTAACCCAAGACTAGAACTGAGCATTGGATGTAGGCAAGGGATATACATAATGGGAAGAAAGATTTTGAGAAGGCTAAATAACTTCCAACACCATCAAACTTCTGAAAAACACATCATAGATTTGGACACAGACAGCGTAGCTCTAGCACCCATGCTCTATATACTACACTAGTATACATTAGTAGATACTAGAGAAAGTAATAAAGTGAGGGACCTGGAATTGACCAGTCTTCTGACTTGCTAAAAGGAAAGTCCAAACTGGCAAGAGTTGATGTCAGCCGCTTCAGATTTGAGAAGGAGACTAACCCAGTTGAATTCAGAGCAACCTTCTCCAAACAAGCTGTTAGTCTATGGCCTTGGTTTCATATAGATTTATTGAAAGATGGCATGAAAATGCTTACAATCCTGATAGATTCGTCCTAATATTTCTCTCCTCATCTCCTTAGTTGTTCCTCTCCAGTGTCTTAAATGCTATTAAACTTCCCATAGTCAAATAAATAAATATATTTAGTTAGGTCTGGAGCTTTATTCCCCTTAAACTTATCCTAGTTCTTCCAATACTAACCTTCATTCCATTCCCCACCCTGAGAGTTTCAGATGGAAAGTTCCTAGATGGCTGAAGATTACATTAGGCAGGAAGTAAGGATGGAGGAACCAGATAACCAAGACCTCTGATTGGTCCCTACAAAATACAGTCCAATTGGTAAGTCCCACAAACTCTCATTTACAAGGTTATAATCAATCAGATGGCAGAAATGGATAAGGAGTGAGGTTATTGGTTCTTGGTCTTGGTTTTCTCTGAAATGGATAAGGAATGAGGATGCAATCACACATACTTATTTAAGCTCAGGTCACTGAGCTTATTGACCTCAATATAAAGGAATGAGCTTAATGAGCTCAATATATTGGGGGTTGCTCTTACCATCATGGTTTATTATTGATGCTTATTTCTTTATGGAGTAAGCCTAAAAGAGACACACCACAAATAAAGACCTATAATACATAAAACCAATATGGTGGTCCTGTGTGCTGTTCTTACTCACCATACACAAGAGCTTGAAGTTAGTCAGTTCTACTGCAATAGCTCCAGTATCCAAATGGCCCAATAAGTAGTGGGGGTAAAGAAAAAGCCAATTTCTGTTATTAAGAACAGTACTACAATCACGTTCTTGTAAATGTGCTTTTACCCACATCAGATTTGAGAGTCCTAGAAGATTCGAGAGTCCTAGAATAAGCGCCATCCATACCTTTTCTCCCTCACCCAGTGTTTGAAAGCCACATTTAATATACATTTCTTGAAAGCTACTGAGATAAATAGCAGATAATATATAAAGGAGCAAGACCATTCATTCCTGGTAGTGGTAAACAAAGAGTTTTGGAGGCCTGGTGCTGGGGTTACAGGGGAAACTTGGAACAGGAAGGGGGAAATGAGATAAATAGCAACTTAAGTTTTCCCAAGGACTTGTTTTGACAACAGAATTCCAGTGTAGAGGCCCCGTGAGAAGAAGGGCAAAAAATAACCGCTTCTGTGTCTCCCTTATTTCTGTTTTTGGGCCTTTGAAGCGGCAACCCCTAGTAAGTCACACCTGCATCCTTAAATGAACCAAGTGTCAGTTCCCTGCCCTTTTAAGGACCCGAGATTCATGGACATATTTTAGGTCAGGTATGTGTCAATTCAGCAACTTTATTATTCAATTCAGTAACTAATGGCCACCCTCTTCTTCCTTAGGGGTACAAGAGCATCTAAAAGTTGAGTGAAATGAGACCTCAAAAGTTATGCCAAGCATCTTCTCAATGAACATTTATTTCGATTTATCTTTCAAACAAATCCCATTGAAATACCCTAGAGTTTTTTCCTTGAACTTCACCTTGACATTTTTTCTGAGTGATCTATTATGAAATGTGAATGTCCCTGGAGTGGGGTCATGTAAAGAAATGATTAATCCATGCTGCCCTTAATCATTGCTGCTGGCCTCTTTTGCTGACTTAAAAGAGTATTATGGAATAGCATTAAAGTACTTACTAACACTGATCCACACATTTTAGGAAGTGGCTAAGATTGAGAGCTGGAGCTAGATCACAGAAGGAAAGGTGCTTGCCTTGCACATAGCTGACCCACGATTGATCCCTCCCCAACACTCCATATTGTACCCTGATCCCCACCAGGAGTTATCCCTGAACACAGCACCAGGGAGTAAGCCCTGAGCACAGCCAGGTGTGGCTCAAAAATAAAAGGATAAATAAAATAAAGTGACTAAGATGATTAATGTTAAATTATATATCTTGCCACAATTAAAATAAAATGACAATATTTCTGATATAACCCCATATATGCTCTGACTATACTCTTGGAGTAAGAGACCCATACCAAATTTTTCTAGCCACCAAACACAACTAAAAGAGATCTTGGAGAATGGTCTCATAGACTTGAGAGTTTGCACAGAAAGAGGGGCTGTGTTAATGATAGTGATTGTCTAGAAAGCTCTATGAACTTGGTAAGTCAAAAAGAGTGGGGAATGGTGAAAAACGACTTTCCCAAGAAACTCTTCCAAGATAAATTTATTGGTGATTCAAGTTCACTTGGGTTTGGCTACTGAACAATGATTCACCCTAGGTAGTTCTCAGAGATGCTCTCTTTCCTTAAAAGCCATACTAGAATGATTGCTTCAGGGAAGCTCCCACCCTGTGATTCTCTTCTCTCCCAAAACATAATAAGTAGTTGTTATTTTCTGTTTATCTTTTATTAACTTATCATTTACTTGCCATATTGTAGAATTTTAGGAGTTTGGTTTTACACCTCCATAAGGTGTAATGGTCACCACTCCTGCCAACAATGTTCCAGGACCACCTTCTCCTAAAAGACTTCTGTCATTCCTCTCATCCTGTGTTCCTGTTCCCTCTGGTAACCACTCATAGTTTCCACCAAGTTTACAATTTAGCTGTGTTGTTTCTTGCCAGTTTGATTGTGGGCTATACCCGGTGCTCAGATGGCCTACTCCCGTCTGCACTCAGGATCACTGCCCGTTGGGCTCAGGGGACAACATGGGTGCCAGGGATGAACTCAGGGTTGCTGTGTACAAGGCGAGCTTCTCGCCGCCTCTCTACTATTGCTCTGGCCCTCTTGTCAGTGTGTTTACCTTTGTAATTATATTCCACATACGAATAAAACTAACAATTGTTTTATAATTCCTACGTATTTCATATAACATAATCATCTCACATTCCACCCATGTTATCTCAAATGGTGTAATTTCATCTTTTAATGACAGGAAAGTATTCCACTGAGTATATATATATATATACTATAGTTTCTTAATCCATTCACCCTTCCTTGTGACTTGTGATTCTTTTCCTCCGTTCTTTTATCTATCAGTCTCTGATCTATGTTTTCAAAGCCTAGGGAACAGTTCTGAGGATACCTAAAATACAGTGTTACTATAATATTTTCCAAGGGCAGTGTGGGCCTTGTGGATAAAGTAGAAAAGAGTAGAATTTGATACACTTATGCATAGACTTCTGACTCTCCAAGATTGTGATAATGGGGAGAGATTTATAAATATGGGAGCTGGTGGTCAAAATTTGGCAATCCCTCTTCTTTGAGCAATAAGAGTAGAATTTTCAGGAGGGCCAGGGATGGGTTCAATACTCAATATACATAAAAAGTCGATTGCATAATGAAGAATTTCTTCTCTTCCTATCCCTACCCAACTGCCCACTCCCCTAAAAAGAAAATGGAAAATACAAATGCAACAAACATCTTATTACTTCTATTGCCACTTACTTTACTTCTCTTTAACCCTTTCCTATATTACCTCACTTAATCTTCAAATCCCCCTAGCTGTGGAGAGGTGTCCAGACAGGTCAAGCAACTCATACTGTCAAGAACCCCATTCATTGGTAGCTAAGCCCGAGCTGCATTCCCATTCTACTGATTTCCGGTCTGTGATCTCATGACACCACAAGGCATTTGCTTCAGACATCAGACAATATTACTTGGAAAGCAGTCAGGTATCTTTCCTCAGTACTCATACAAATAAGCTGATCTGGGGTTTATAACAGAAGTGGCAAGTTTAAAAGAAGAATATGGTAACTAAAAGCAAATGACCCTATTTCTCTCCCTCTAGGAAAGGGAAATCAACCACACAGAATACGTGTATAGTGGAAGGAAAGCAGCCCTTTATTTCTGTACAGTTGACAAGTACTTCCAGGCATGGACATACAATCCATCTCCTAGTTCCACTTAGCTGAAAGCCTTGAGTTACAAGCAAGGAAGTATAGGTCTTCTTTTCAATTGTTGTGGAGCAGAGTCTGCTTCAACCTGATTTGAAGCAGAATTTGTTTAAATGGAAAGCAAAAGAGACTTCTGGGTCGGTTTAAAAAGCAGCACTAATTCCTGAGAACCACATGATGGAGAAGGCTATCATTTTTTCAGTTTGAACAGTCACTGCACAGTATTCAGGTAATATTATCAATATTGGTTGTTGTCACCTAGTTTTCTTCTCTCCATCTTTATTGGGGGGAATAGATTTAAATTCATTTAATTTTCCTAAAGTGCCGTGACTTATAGTTACTAATAGTTGACTTGCAGGCATATAATGATTCAATACCAATCTCTCCACCAGTTTTCCCAGATTCCATATTCTGTTCACCACAAAGTGATTGCTTCAGTGTTGCCACCACCTCCAATGGCAGGCTAAAGAGTCAAATGTTCAGAATTCTAGGAAACCTCATTAACTGGAACACAGCGGCAATCCTGAAGTTTTTTTTGAGGGGGAAGCACTGGATAGTATAACAAATTGTTGTCCCAAGGCCAGCCCGCTTTTCTCCCTAGGAGAGTTTAGTAACAACTCTTACTGCGTGTTCTTAATAGGCATAACCTAATCAGCATAAAACGATAAAAATGCTCAGTGGCAGGAAATTTTTTACCGTGGGATTTGATCCTCACAGCTGGCATATTAGCGTTTATTATGGACATTGTGCCAACTGTTCCCAGCTTCTTCCATAATTTTTGGCAATGCATTTTAAATGTCCTTGATAAATGGACACACATGCTTATAAAGTTTCAGCACAAGAAGTAGTTATTATGCTTCCATTAGAGAAAACCTCATTTTCTATCATGTTGTACCCAAAAAATGAGGTAAATTGCTGAACTTGAAAGACAGGACTGGGGGCCTGATCTTGCTTGGACTCCCCAGAATTGCTGAATCTGGGGTCCTCCCTTTGTGTGTAACTCAAGTCCCCTACCCTGCCCTGAGGGTCTCAGAAGATCCATCATTCTCTTCCTATAATTATCCTGGGCTGTTTCCAGTTCCTGACCCCCACCCACAAGGAGATAGAGAGACCTCAGGAGAAGAGCGAGACATGGAAAGCAACCAATGTGGCAAGGCCAGGATAAAATTAGCAATAAAATTAAGGTCATGTAACTTACTAATACATCCAGAAAAATATCAGATGAACTACTGGTCCAAACCAATGCCTGAATGAGTTTTGTATAACATCAGTGCATTTAAGTGACACATGATATCTTTATGCTGGAATAACTGAGAAACCAGCTGAATATAGGCAGTCTTCATGCAAAGAGGTGCTTTTCTGTGTGCTTGAGAAAAGGCAGAGTCATCAGATCTAAGAATATACCAACAAATGAGCTTTATATGACTTGTGACCTTCTTGAGATAAGAATAAATCAACACACACCTCTAACTTTACCCATCATTAGTTAAGATTGTTTGGTTCAAACATCTTCCCCTTGATTTAAGATTTATGCTATTTAACAGCTTTCTCTGAAAAAGACATTTCTTTGAAATAATTACATAGGGGGCTCTTAAAATTTATTCTTTGGTTCCAGAAGGAAAGTAGAGTGGTTTAGGTGCTAACTATGCACATGTTTGAACTCAGTTTGATCCTGGGAGTGCATATGTTCCCCTGAGTCCTACCTGAAGTTATCCTTGAGCGTAAAGTCAGGAGTAAGTCCTGATCACTACCTAGCATAACTCCAAACTCAGAACTTCTAAAATTAGAATGAAATTCAGTCTACCATGATGGGTAGATGAGGGTTTTAAAAAAGTATATCCTTAAAAAAATCCAAAGAAAAGTGGAAAATAAATCCTTATTTAACATTGTGACATTTGTAAGTTCTTGGAGTTAAAACAAAGGAAGAAGGAGTGGAAATAAAACAGTGGTAAATTTTGGAACAATTGAGAAAACAAGAAGGAAGTGGGATGAAATCGTCGCAATCTTTGACAAAATAAATGAGAAAACAACCCATAAAGCTCTGTTCCACCCACAGTCCCAGTAATCACATGGCAAATGGATATCTAATTGTAGATATCACAACACTCCGTCCCCCTCAAATGCAAACATCATTTTCAAAGGCCCCAAATGATTCCTTTGCTCTGTAGTACGGAGTCTCATGATTAGGATCATTGAAAGAAGAGTCTGGGGTTATTGCTTAAACAACCTTTATTACATGCCTCTGACATCGCCCAGGTTACAAAGCAAGGGGCATCTGAACTGGTACTCAGTGGCCAAAGCCATTAACACTGAACCAAGAACTGAAAGGCATTTGGACGTTTTGGAGTAATAGATCCAGCAGGTGTTGTCCACAGCAGAATATGGCAAGGCTACTAAACGTCCATCAAGTTACCTTTGGAATGACAACTGGATGCAAGAAAGACCATACAGATGGGGGGGTCACAGGATTCACCCTCTCCTTCGAGCCCCCCCACTATCAGTCACCAACAAGTCCGTTCTACCACAGAGTGGTCTTACAGTCTCACTAGTTCTCTCCTGAAAGAGGAGGAGGGAGAAAGATAGCTGGTCTCCTCATTTTCCATGTCTCTAGTCCTAAGGCCACAGGAAGTTGGAGCCGCTGCAGCCACCGGGCAGTGAGGGTGAGCTCCTTGGCTCTTCTGAGTGACAAGTCTCTGGCAACCCCGGGAGCAAGCCCCGAGACAGCTGCCAGCTAGACAGACACATTTTATTGCTGCAGTCCAGTGCCAAGGGTGAGATGTGATGGATTCAGCTCCCAGAGCCTGGAAAGTGGTGTCAGGGCTGTCTGAAGACACAAAAGCAGAGGCAGTTTAGTGTAGTTGGCTGTTCAGGTGGCCGGGATGAAGTTGAGGAAGGAGAAAGCCAGGAGTCGGCGGGGTGCTTCTTCCAAGGTCGCCAGATGCGCCCCCCAGGCTTCTCCTCCGTGTCTGGGCCTCAGGAAAGGCTCGAACCTTGGAATGATGGATAGGTTCAAAGCAGGGCCCCGCAGCCATGCAGAAGCAAGATAAGGGCAGAAGCGAGCGAGCGCGGAGGAGAGAGGTGCTGCCGCTCTAGACGGTCTCCGGGTTCTGGGGGGACACAGGCAGCCCCTCGGGGTCGAGCTGGGAGCCGCCCGGGCCGGGAGAGGCAGCGGCCACTTCGGCGTCCACCAGAGCTGGCCCCAGGGCCCACTCGTGCTCCACGGAGGCGGGGGCCGCCGCATCCTTGGCCTTGCTAGAGCGGCTGTACACCAAGATGATGACGGCGGCCAGGCAGACGTAGAAGATCATGATGAGCAGGATGTAGAGATAGGAGTCGTCGCTCTTGGCTCTTATCACTTCGCGGCCTACGACGGGGTCGGGAACCACCTCCACGCCCTGGCTGGGGCCCGGGCCGGCGCCCACGCGGCTGGCGTTGCCCTGGTCCTGCAGCTCCAGCAGCAGCCGGCTCAAGAGGCTGCTCAGCCGCTGGCTGTCGCTGTAGTTCATGGCTGTCGAGTTACGGGGCAGCTCCAGGGCGCCGGCGACCTTTCCTCAGGCCGGGGCAGCCAGCAAGCAGCACGGCAGCAGCTCCCAGGCCGGCGGCTCTGCGGAGGGGAGCCCGCGCGGGGCCTCCTTATCCCCTCACCCCGCTCCTCCCCTGCCCCACCACGCCCCTCGGCCCAAGGCCGCCTCTTGCAGGCTCTGCAGTTCCTCCCGCTCCTCTCCGGGAAAGGGGACAGCTGGTGGGGGAGGAGAAGGGACCAGGGGAGGGGGCGAGGCGTCAGCACGGAGGGCGCGGGAGGGGCGGAGTGCATGACACTCGCAGGACAGTTTGCAGGGGCCAAACCTGGACCCTGGATTGCAAAAGAGAATTTTTTTTTCAAATTCAGGCCATCTGCCTCACAGCAGCAGCTTGGTCCCAGATACAGCATCTTCCCCGCCCCCGACAGCACCCCCCCCCACACACACACACACATACACACACACAAGGCCCTAGAAGTGAAGGTTGCTTCCTAGGCCTTGCTGCCCTGACTCAAGCACAGGGACCCTGGCCTCTCTAGCAGGGCTTGCTTCCTTTCTCCAGCCAGAGGAAAGCAAAATTCCACGGATGTCCATGGCAAATTTGGCTCGATGTCTAGGTAGTTTCAAAAAAAGGTTGAAAGCAGACTTGGACTCCTTTGTCTAAATCATTTCCAGACAGCACTCTTGGAAGGCATTCTGCTCTGATCTCCCTTCACGTGGCTGAAAGGTGTCCATATCTCTGAGCAAGTGCGTGTGTGGTCCAGGAATCCGATATGATCCTGCTTTCCTCTGAGTGAGCCATCTCCCTCGGAAACAAGCTTAAGTTTTTCGTTAAAAGAGCCTTGTGTACATATCAGTAATGTGGGGAATGATATAGCTTTATATCCAAGCTACAACAATCAAACTTTAAAATATTTCTGTGGGGCCGGAGCGACAGCACAGTGGGTACGGAGTTTACCTTGCACGCTGCCCACCCAGGTTCGATCCCTGGCATCCCATATGGTCCCCTGAGCACTGCCAGGAGTAATTCCTGAGCGAAGAGCCAGGAGTAACCCCTGAGCGTGGCCAGGTGTAACCCAAACAGAAAAAAATTCCTTTAATGTGGCAGAGTGGGTGGGGTGGGGGTGGTGGAGGGACATTGACATTGGTGGGGGGATTGGATTTAGACCATTATAGATCTAAAACTCAACTATCAATAGCTTTGTATATCACAGTTCTTTACTTTTAAAGAACCATGGTTTTCAAAATTATTGATAGTTGATAATTGACACATAAAGTATTCCAACACCAATCCTATACAGTGTTCCAACACCAGTATTCCAACACCAATCCTATACAGTGTTCCAACACCAGTATTCCAACACCAATCCTATACAGTGTTCCAACACCAGTATTCCAACACCAATCCTATACAGTGTTCCAACACCAGTGTCACCTTCTCTCTACCAATGTTCCCATGTTCCCTCCTGACCTTCTACCACACCTGCCACCTTAACAGGCACATTTTCAAATTCTATGGTTGTAGTTAGGATCGCATGTTTTCAGTGTTGTTGAGTCTGTGCTATACCACCCTCCACACATCACTGGTAGACCCAAAGCCTCTTTCCCCTATTCCCCCAATTTCTCATCTTCTTTTCTTACTCCCTTAATTTCTTTCCTTAGCTGTCTTTCTTATCCCTGTACTCTGGGGCCAAGAGTGATCTAAACATCCACCTTTTTATTACAATACATTTCCTCGTCATGATATCTTCCAGATTCAACCATGCTGCAGCAAATTGCATGATTTTTTTGCTCACTTTTTTAAAAACATTTTATTGTACCACTGTGAGATATACAATTACAAAGATAATCATGTTTGGGTTTCGGTCCTACAGTGTTCCAGCACCCATTCCTCCACCAGTGCCCCTACCACCAATGTCCCTGATTCCCTCCCCCTCCCCTAGCCTGCCTCTATGGCAGGTTCTTTATCTCTTTTCTCTCTTTCTCTCTTTCTCTTCTTTCTCTTACATATTGTGGATTGTAATACATTACTTAGAGGTTATCATGCATATATTTTTGCCTGTGTTTAGTGCTCAGTTCTAGGTTGGTATTAGCACTTTCGACAATTATTAGCACACTGTTTCTTTCTCTGTCTTACCTAACCTCCTGACTCCCAATCGTTTGTGGTAATTTCCACCTTTGACAAGACCTCCTGATCCATGTTTCGCCTGACCTTGGATTTTGGCATCATAATATGTATGTATGTATGTATGTATGTATGTCATGCAGCTGCATAGATTCCATTGAAATCATGGTTCTTTAATTCTAAAAATGCCCAGGGAATGACTGAAAGATAACTCAATGAGCTGAGTTTGTGCAGGAAGCCTGGGGTTCGATCACTATCACCACATAGTCTCCCAAGCACCACTAGATGCGACTCTACCAAAAAAAAAACTAACAGAGGAAGGAAGGAAGGGAGGGTGGGATGTAGGGAATGAGGGAAAGAAGGAAGAGAAACAAAAGGATGAGGGAAATTGCTAAGCCACCTTTTAGGGGAAGCTGTTAGCTCACACCCTGTGGTGGTGTTTCAGGCTTACTTCTGGCTCTGTGCTGTACACAAAGGTTACCATATGTTGTTCTGAGAATCAAACCAGGGTCTGACAAGCGCAAGGCAAACGCTGGACTGTCTTTCAAGATCATTCAAGGCCCATTAGGCGACACTCTATACATATCTTAGGACTTTGAAAGTGCCAGTTAAAGAGAATATATTCCCTGTACAATAGTCATATGAGCAGTAGGGACCCTGCTCTGTGCTCACGGAATGTGTAACTATTTTGGGTTTGTGGAGTACTACTTAATCTCAAAGAGTTCCTTCTCCTGGGGGGGTGCAAGGCAATTATCCAAAGATATGTCTGAAGTATGTCAAACTGGAGTAGAGTGGACTTCACAAAAGAAACGTGCTCAAAGACTTGATTTGTAGGCAAATGCGTAAATTAAAGGTGAACCTGTGTTTATCAGATCTGACTGTAGGTGGTGGCTAGATGAGAATGGAGGAATGAAGGAGAAGGCTATGCCTCTGTGAGTTCAAGCTACCTGTTCAAGACTAAAGCTGTTTGACAGATCGAGAGGGTCGTTAGTCTTCAGGTATCATGAACTAAAACGGGAGCACAGGGCTGAAGACTGTGCCTTGCATGCTGCCCACCCCACTTCTATGCCTGGGACGAACAGTGAGTACAGATCTGTGAGTCGCCCCTGAGAACTTCTGGTATGACTCACTGTTCACCTCCCAAAGGGAAGTTTTTCTTGTGCCTCTGTCTCAATAACAGTAGATGGTTTGTTCACCATCTACTCAGGGATTGCAGTGTTCTGGTGTTGTGATGAAGTTGGCAACAAACTATATCCAGGGACCGCAGTGCTCTGTTGTTGGGATGAAATTGGCAACAAATTATATCCAGGGCCTTGATGTGAAGCCTTTATCCGAGCAACTGACTCGCCTCCTGTTCACCTTGCCTCAATGTGTTCTTCTCAGAGACTCCAGCGAGAACTATTAGACTTTCAACTAACTTGGGATGACAAATGTTCAGAACACAAATAGGGGACTCCTACAGCAGGATCGACCTGCGACAGGACGATTATGCTAAAACTCTATCCACAAAACATACCCAGAAAGTTCTATTACTGCTTGGGTGTGAAGAGTGGAAGAAATATCCCTCACTGTAGCATAAAAGTGATCATGAAAGGGATCATAAAAGTGATAAAACGTGTGTTGTGTTTTCTACCAACCTTACAAATATATGGGTTTGTTCCCACCCAGTTTCAGGGGCAAAAAGGGAAAATATGAAACTAACCAAGTAGCAGAATAAGAATGTTCATATTTCTGCAGTTCTCAGTCTCAAATCATTACTCTTGACACTTAGGGGTATTAGAGAGTTGCCTCCATTTCCCCACTTCTCCCTTCCCTGGAACCTTCCCTGCTGAAACTGTTCTCAGTTGGTCAGTTCACCAAAGACCTCCTAGAGTTTCTCTAGCTCAGTTTGCTTCTTTGACCTGGAGGAATAATTTGCAGTATCAGCCACCCACTCCTTCCTGCGACTCTCCTACTCTTAGTTCTCATGGCATTATAGTCTCAAGTTTCCTTTCTTATCTCTTTGACCCATCATTCCCTGTGTTCTCTGCTGGCTCCTTTTCTTCCCTCCTCCTATTAACCATTGGAATCCCCCAAGACTCAATCCTCAGCTATTCTCTCTTAAGATGCATTTCCTTGGAAAGTGTCTCATTACATAATTTCTTCTATCACCTGACATATATTTAGCCCGATTCGAATCTCTAGCTCTTATATCTTCTTAGTAATAACTCTCAGATCCACCCGCTTCTTCCTTTCAGGTTTTATTGCCATGAACTTAATCCAAGCTCTCATTACCTCAGGTCAGATATACAAACTGAGACTCCTGGCAGCTCTCCCTGTCTACCATCCAATCCAGAAAGCTAGGGCTAGAAAAATTCTCCAACACCACTTGTATCAAGTTGGCTATAATATTCAGAAACACAGAGGGGCTCCGTACTACTTGTTTTACATGTTGGCCTTGGCGTGTACCAATGGTGGCTCACACTTCAATGTGGTCTAACACAAATTGCCAAGCAGGCATCAACATGTGAACAGAGTGAAATCCCTCTTTGGTGGCTGTGAAGACATCACCATTGATGGACACTGCACTTGAAAACAACAGGCTCCCAGAGTTCCTAATGCCTTTTTCATATTCCAGTAACTAAAGGAAAACTTCGTTCCCACCCTTGTTTGTTCTTTCAAAAGCGTTACATACACTCCTTCTAATGGTGTCCTAACTCATGTTGCAGCATTCGATGCAAACATCTTGGAAAACATAAAGAGATATGAAGAAAGAAATGCCCACTTCGCTGGCACATGGGCTCCATCCTCCACATCACTGTTTTGTTGTCTATTTTTTCACTTCATGTATTATGTGAGATGCTGCCACTTTTTTTACTAATATTATACCGGTTTCTACAAACTCTTCTAATCTATAAAGCTACTATCATATATAGTACTTTCCTATAACTGTTACTTATTTTCATGATTTAATGAATACACACAAGATTAATTATAATTCCACTTATATGTATAAGAGGGACTGCAAATTATGAAGTTATTGAAATCGGCATGTGGGTGTGAGCAATTGTTCAGAAGGGGATTCTAAAGCCTTGGAAATGGTTATACTTGGAAATGTTTTTTGGCTTATTGGATCGCACCCAGTGATGCTCAGAGGTAACTCTTGGCCCTGCATTCAGAAATTACTCCTGGCAGTGCTAGGGAACCATATGGGATGCCAGAGATTAAACCTGAGTTGTCCACGTACAATGCAAATGTTCTACCCACTATATAATCGCTCCAGCCTCAAGGTCATAAAATTTTTAAATGGGCCAGCCAGCCCTCAGGAAAAAAATAGCAGCACGTGTGGTTAGGGTGGGAGTGGAGGTGGGGTGTGGCATGCTTGTCAGTCAAGGAGGTGCTGAGCATCCCTTAAAATCCTTGCCCAAGGCCAGCTCTGCATGGCTGAAATACCAGCCCTCTTCTCCTACCACACTTAAAGAAATTTTCAATCCATCATGCAAGAATTTGATCTCATTCTTCCCTTCCACCCCATCTACACCTACTCCATATTTGTCGAATAATCCCCATTTATCCATAACCTAGAGATCACTTATTTCATGAATAGTAATCAAGTGTGTTGACAAAGGGAAATAATTTATAATCATGTGTTGGGTGGCATGCCCTATAAGTCTTGGAAGAGGTACAGTTCCTAGCCATGATTGCTTTTATTTATTTTATGTTATTTATTATTATCATTTTTATTATTTATTTTTGCTTTTTGGGTCACAGCTGGTGATGCTCAGGGGTTACTCCTTACTCTGTGCTCAGGAATTACTCCTGGGGACCATACGGGTACTGGGGCTCGAACCCAGCCATGATTCCTTTGAAAAAAAGATCATTTTAAGGGTATAATTGAGGAGCCAGGGGCTATCAAATGCTTTTGTAGTTCCTTGAAACTGAGAGCCTCCTGCTAGTAGTACAGCTCTATGGAAGTCAGCTGAATTAAACTGAACTGACTCTGGCTAGATGCCAGATGACAGGCACAGATGGTAAGCACTAATGGAGTCCAGGATGTTGGCAAAGCCTCAATGACTTCGAGGGAGTGGACAAAAGGCAAAGCACCAACTAGATTCTAAAAAAAGAATCATCTATATATTCAACCACAATCGACCATATCCACACAGTAACCAAGCTCTTTGAGGTTTGTAGGGAGTACAAGATGCCGCTCTGTCTCACGTTCATTGATTTACAGAAAGCCTTTGATTCTGTGGAAACTGAAGCAGTCATCGAAGCCCTAGTCAAACAGGGTGTTCAAACCCAATACATCAAGATCCTTCGTGAGCTGTATTATGGATTCACCACCAGGATCTCACCATTCTACAAAGAAGTGATCATTGATGTCAAAAAGAGGGGTTCGACAGGGTGATACCATCTCACCAAAACTCTTCAGTGCCACCCTCGAGAACATCATGAGACAATTAGAATGGGAAGGAATGGGAGTGAAGATAGATGGTCGGCAACTACACCACCTCCGCTTCGCTGATGACATCGTTCTAATAACACCAAACATTAGCCAAGCGGCACAAATGCTGGCTGACTTTGACCGAGAATGTGGAAAGGTAGGTCTACAGCTGAATCTGAAGAAAACTATGTTCATGAGAAATGAACTAGTTCCAGAGGCCCCATTCTCTCTCAATGGAACAAACATCTCTGAATGCAGCAGTTATGTGTACCTAGGTCGAGAAGTCAACATGATGAATGACCTAAAACCTGAGCTGCGCAGGAGGAAGAGAGCGGCATGGAATGCCTTCAAAGGCATCGAAGAAATAGCTAAAGGACAAAGAACCTCCGGCTCCGGGCACATCTCTTTGACTCCACCGTTCTCCCTGCATTAACATACGCCTCAGAGACCTGGGCCCTACGAAAGCAGGATGAGAATGCTATTCGGTCTCCCAGAGAGGCATCGAAAGAGCTATGCTTGGAATATCACGTCTCACTCAAGTGAGAGAAGGAATCCGGAGTTCTGACCTCCGTCGCTATTCCAGAATCAGGGACGCTGTCTCGTTTGCCAAGGCATCGAAAATCAGATGGGCTGGACATGTAATGCGATTTGGAGACAACCGCTGGACTAGAGCCGTTACCGACTGGATCCCACGGGATGTCAAAAGATCACGTGGCCGCCCACCTACAAGATGGTCAGACTTCCTTGTTAAGACCCTGAAGGAACGGTTTGAGGCTCTTCATATTCCTGAATCAACCAGATGCCATTGGGCTACATTGGCACGTGATAGGGTCCAATGGAAATGTTACTGGCGCCCGCTCGAGCAAATCGATGAGTAACGGGATTCAAGTGATCAAGTGATATATTCAACCAACAAATACATGTGACTCAAAAGACAGTGCAGTGTGTAAACTGCTTGCCTCGTGTGTGACTGACCTGGGTCATTCCTAGCACCACATATGGTACCTTGAGCTCCTCCAAGAGTAATTCCTGAGAACGGAGCCAGGAGTTTGCCCTGAACACCACCTGCTGTCGCCCCAAACAAAACAAAACAAATATTTGTTTCATGTTATACTATAAAGTACTGTGCTGAACCTGGACACACCTGTGTAAACAGGTCAAATTAGTAAATGGTCAGTGTCTTTAGAATAATTACAGCCATTTATTTGTAAACTGGAGCAAGGCAGAGAGCTTCAGGAGCTGGGACAAGATGAATAGTGGGCATGAAAGACAGTCAAATTTCTAGTTTGAAAGAATTTTGACTCTGGGCCAAGCTTTAAACACTAGAGTCCAAGGCCTTGTTTTGTTTTGTTTTCTTGGCCACAGCCGGTAGTGCTCAGGGGCAACTCCTGATTCAGTAATCAGAAGTCAATCCCAGCAGTGTTCAAGGGACCATGTGGTGTTGAATTGAACCAAGGCCACCAAACGAAGCCTGCACTCATTCTATTCAGTTTTCTCTCAAACTCTGATTCATTCTGAAAAACAAAGATACTGGAAAAAGAAGACATATCATTTTCCTCTACCGGGTTGCAGCTCACGCTATCTGCTTCTAGCAATGACACCTTGGTATTATGAGTTGTCACAAACCACATGGGCTTCTCGGTTCCATAAGAATAAGTGAAGATGGTGGTACAATAAAGTATTTTAAAAAAGAATATGTGAAGAATTTAGGGAGTGGAGTTTAATAAATATCATAACAGGAACCAGAGAGATAATAGAGGAAGTCACTTCCCTTGCATGTATCCAACCCCAGTTCAATCTCTGAATAGTACCAGGAGTGGTTTCTGAACACAGAGCCAAGAGTAATCCTAAGCACTAAGGAGAATAGCCAAAAATCCAAAAGAAGATAAAGACATAAAATATGTGGACTGGAACTTGGGGGATTCAAGGGCCTACTTTAGACCCAGAACTTATGAGTTACCCTAGAAATTTTTGGGTATATGAGGGGGTACAGGCTTGTCCTAAGGTGACCCTATATCTAGACCATACTCTATACTATCATGTATGGTTCCTGACCTCTCTTATTTATTACATGTGCCAGAAATATTACAAACATTGTATTCGCTTTTACAACAACCTTATGAGGTGGGCAGAGGTGATATTAAAACTACTTGGGAGGGAAATGGGTGTTGGCAAATGTGCACTGGGTGGAGGAACGGGTGTTGAAACAGTGTATGACTGAAACCCAATCATGAACAGCACAAATACAATCATATATATATTTATATATAAAAATATATATAAATATATATAATGGAAAACAATGCTGTTTTTAGAAATAATGAGATCCAAAGTTCACAGTAATATGGGGAGAAGCCAGGGTAAATGATATGAAGTGAAATAAGTCAGAGAAATACCAGATATTTAATACCAGGGGATATTATATTAAGTGAAATAAGTCAGAACAAATACAAGATATTCTCACTCACTGCATCACTGTATCACTGTCTTCCCGTTCATCGTCGATTTGCTCGAGCGGGCACTAGTAACATCTCCCATATGACCTGTCTCATGAGAGTATAGCCCAAGGGAACCTGCTTGCTCCAGGAACATAAAGAGCCTCAAACCATTCCATCAGGTCCCATGGCCAAGCGGCCAAGCGGCCGTGCGAGGCAGGCTGTGATAGGCTGGTCTGCTGGGTGGAGTTCTGACGAGGGAGGAGGTCCGGATGTGGAAAATGGAGGTCCTCATGGAGTGGGGGGGTCGTCTGGTTTGTTGTGAGGCTCTGTTGGGGTGGCGGGCCAGGGCTAGAATCTGCCATCCCTCCCGGGCACCCTCATGAGCGGCTGGGCACAGTGAGAGCCAGTAGCAGCTCTGCCCCATGTCTGTCTCTGGATCAGCATACCTGGGCCAGATTAAAAAGACTGCAGCAGGGTGGATCTCGATGAGCCGGACTATGATAGGCTGGTCTGCTGGGTGGAGTTCTGACGAGGGGGAAGTCGGATGTGAAAAATGGAGGTCCTCATGGAGTGGGGGTCGTCTGGCTTGTTGTGAGGCTCTGCTGGGGTGATGGGCCAGGGCTAGAACCTGCCATCCCTCCTGGGCACCTCATGAGCGGCTGGGCACAGGGAGAGCCAGTAGCAGCTCATTCTCACTCATATGTGGAATATAGAGAGACAAAACAAGGAAGGGATAGTATCAAATGATGACAAACATTTGACATTAGATTTTAAAATTATAGACATCCTGAAGGCAGGATGAGGAAAATAAAAATATACACTAGACATAAGAGAAACAATCACAGATATTTGTGGTACATTGGTGGTAACAAGATGTAATTTTCTACATCTATAACATTAATTTTAACATATTAAAAACATGAAATATTATAACACAAAAAGACTGTGATCTGACTGAATGTGCCTTACAATCAATCACATTTGCTAGACAAGAACTAACCAACATGTCTTCAATGCTAGATACTTTCTCTTTTCAGTTTTTATAAATTATAAATTTTATTTTTTAATTATATCACCATAGGTTAGACAATTACAAAGCTGTTTATGGTTGCATTTCAGTCATACAATGTTGCAGCACCCATCCCTCTACCAGTGCCTATTTCCCACCACCAATGTCCCGTTTCCCTCCCCACCCCACCTGCCTCTAAGTCAGGAACTTTCTTCTCTCTGTATCTCTCTCTCATTTTGCACATTGCAATTTGCAATACGTATATTGAGGGGTTATCATGCAAATCCCTTTATCTACTTTCAATACTCAGTTCTAGTTTAGCATTGCCATTTCCAACTATTGTTGGCAGACTAATCCCTTCCCTATCTTGCATAACCTCTACCCCTCAGTTTTATTGAGATGTAATTGGTCTATTACATTATGTAAGGTTGAGGCCTACAATGTCCATTAGATCCATCTATATACTGTAAAATGCGATCACAGGAGTGTTAGCTAACATCTCCATGTTACATAACTGCCATTGAATAATATCATACAAATTCTTTCATGTTCTTTCATGAACTTATGCTTTTCTTTCCCTTAAGTAAATCCCTAGGAGTGGAAATTCCGACTAATATGGATTTATGAGGAACAATTTATGAGAAACCAATAGCCAGAATCTGGAAACAAACCAAGTGCCCTAGAGCAGAATACTGGATAAAGAAACTATGGAACACCTATGCAATGGATAACTACACAGGCACCAGGAAAAATAAAGTCATTAAATTGGCTTATACATGGATGGATATGGAGGTATATACTGAGTGAAACGAATCAGAGGTAGAGGGACGGAATGATTGCAAAAGAATGAGAGTGAGAGAATGATTGCACTCATTAGCAGAATTAAAAATAAAACCACACAATATAAATCTAATATCCTAAAACAGTGAAACTAGATCCAAGAGGACTAGTCTGTGGTTGTAAGTTTGCCACAAGTGGTGGGTGGAGGCTTTAGGACAGAGAAGGGACCACTATCACAATGTCAATTGAAATCACCCTGGATAAGGGTTGAATGCTAAAAGGAGATAGTGATATAAAGAACAAGCGTCAGTACCTGTGTTACAAACCATAATGTCTAAAAGGAAAGAGAAAGAGCAAGAGATATAGAGTAGGGAAACTGTCTGCCATAGATGGAGGCTGTGGGGGTGCAGGGAGAGGGGAGAAGTGGTAGGAGGGAAACTGAGGCAATGGTGGTTGGAAATGTACAATAGGAAGGGTGTTGGAACATAATATGCTTGAAACCCGATTATAAACAGCTTTGTAACTGTGTATCTCAGAGTGATTCAATTAAAAAAATTGTGAGAAACTTGTAGACCTTTTCTCAAAGTAGTTGTATTTGATTGATTGATTTTATTATTGTTATTATTTTATTGAGGCATAGTGGACATATAACATATTAGTTTCAGGTGTGCAATATAATGATTCATTACTTACATACATTGATAATTATAACAAGACATCTTAAAGTTGAACCCGGGCTTGGGAGCTTTGGGAACTTTTTTGATTTGAGCCTGGCTGGAGAGGGGAAAATGTGGAGCAGAACTATATTGGTGTTTCCTCCATTCCTGGGGGGGATTTCAGCTCATTTCTGTCACTGTGTGTTCCTAATAGTTCCCACACAGGACTGCAGTGGCCCAGGATAGACTATTGACATTTGCTGAAAGACAGCATGTGAAAGAATCTGCAATACCTGTGCATGCATCATGCTGCACTCTTGAAAGATCAGGTGGATAGCCACATTTTTTCCAAGTGACATAAACCTCAGGGTCATTAAAAATTGAAATAGGAATAAAAAAAGAAACATGGGAAGTAATTATCTATCTTACAACAGATTTTTAGTAGCCCCTTTCCTTCCGCCTTTAAAACCACTGATTATTAAACCAATGTCCACGTGGGAATGGCCTTGAGGCTTGCCGTTGGAGAGGAGGGTTTGTGGAGGGTTTGCTCTGTGTGCTCGGGAAGATAGATAGGAGCAGAATGTAGCCAGTATGTTTGCCCTTCTGGGAATTTCTACCCTCAATAATTACAGAGTAGCTAAATGTGCTAAGATTCCTGGGGTGGAGAAAACATCATGTGCTGGAGCTCAAAAGGCATATGCAGGAATTCAGGACTTGCTTAAAAGAAAGCCAAGACAGGGCTTAGTTAAGGCATAACATTCCCTTTTTATTCTTTATTTAGACACAGTGTGTGACTCACACACACACACACACACACACACACACGGGGCAGAGCTGCTACTTGCTCTCCCTGTGCCCAGCTGATCACGAGGTGCCGGGAGGGATGGCGGGTTCTAGCCCTGGCCCGTCACCCCAGCAGAGCCTCGCAGAAAGCCAGAGGAACCCCCCACACCATGAGGGGCCACCATTTTCCACATCGGACTCCCTCTCCTCAGAGCTCCACCCAGCAGAAGAGCTGATCACAAGCCTGGCTCATACGGCTGCTTTGCGGCCACACAGTTCATCAATAAATGCATGAGATGAGAGGCAACTACAAGAGTATCCCACCCGCACGACAGAGCCTGGCAAGCTACCCGTGTCATATTTGATATGCCAAATACCAGTAACAATTATAGACCTCATTCCCATGACCTGATGGAATGGTTTGAGGCTCTTTATGTTCCTGGAGTGAGCAGATGCCTTTGAGCTACACTAGCATGTGACAGGACGTATGGAGATGTTACTGGTGCCCACTCGAGCAAATCGATAATCAACGGGAAGACAGTGATACAAGTGATACACACAGTGGTTTATAATAGGTGTTGAGGAATACAATTTTCCATTTTCTATCCCACCACCCCATGACCCCATCCCTCCACCAATGACCTCAGGTTCTCTCCCACCCACAACCTGACTCGCTGAAAAAATAGTTTATGATAGCCTTTCAGTTTTTAGAAAAGTAAGCAATTTTGATTTTATTTAAAAACCAATTTACAAAGTTATTGATAGTTGAATTTTAGCCATAAAATATTTCAACAAGATCCCACCACCAGTCTCAAATCTTCTCCATCAGTGTTCCCACACTCTATTCCCACCCCGTATTGCTCCACCCTCCCCACCATCTGCCATCTTGAGGAGGTTCATTACAGTGCTTGGTGATTGCAGTTTAGATCTCCCCTTTTCAGTGTTGTTGTCTGTATTTTGGATATATAGCATCACCACTCTCCCACATCACCAGTATAACTGAAGCCCCGACACCTGTTCCCCAAATTCCATCCCTTTCATCTTCTTCATTAACCACTTGATTTCATTCCTTTTCTGTCCTTCTCCTCCTTGAGCTCTGGGGTCAAGGTTGATCCAAGCATCCCCTTTTTTTACATCACATTTCCTCATCCAGTTACTTTTTATGCTTTATTTCCTCATCCAGTTACTCTCTATACTTTAGATAAGTGAGATCATGTTGTGTTTGTCTTTCTTCTGCTAGTTTACTTCACTTAACATAAAATTATATCTTCCAAATTATATCTGCAGTTCCAACCATACTGCAGAATCACATGATTTTATTGTTCCTTGGATCTGCATAATATTTTATTGTATATATATATATATATATTACACATCCTCATAATTTATCCATCTGTCATTGAACACTTGGGTTAATTCTATACCTTACCTATTGTGCTAAGTACAGCAATGAATAATGATTTGCACATGTCCTTTGGAATTAATGTTTTTTAAGTCCTAGGGGTAAAGACCCAAAAGTGGAATTGCTGAATCATATGGCAGCTCAATTCTAAGTTTATTGAGGACAATCCAAACTATTTCCACAGAGATTGAAGCAGACAATATTCCAACCACTAGCAGTGGACAAGCATTCCTTTTTCACCATATTCCCACCAACATAGATTTTTTATACTTTTTTTTTTGCTTTTTGGGTCACCTCCAGCAATGCTCAGGGGTTACTCCTGGCTCTGCACTCAGGAATTAATCCTGACGGTGCTCAAGAGGACTATATGGGATGCTGGGGATCGAACCTGGGTCGGCTGCGTGCAAGCAAGCGCCCTACCTGCTGTGCTATCGCTCCGGCCCCTTTCCTACTATTTTTGATATGTGCCATTCTCATTGATTTGAAATGATATATCATTGTAATCTTGATTTGGATTTCTTTAACAATAAGTGGTGCTGAGCATTTTTCATGTGCCTCTTGGCCATCGTCTCTCTACCTCTCAGAAATTTGTTTATTGTTACTGATTTTTTTTTTGGTAATCTTTGTGAGTACTTTTTTGTATTATACTACCGTGAGATATACAATTACAAAGATATTCATGTTTGGGTTTCAATCAGTGTTCCAGCACCCATCCCTCCACCAGTGCCCATTTCCCATCACCACTGTCCCTGATTCCACCCCTCCTCCCCAGCCTGTCTCTATGGTAGGCACTTTAGCTCTCTTCTCTCTCTCTCTCTCTCTCTCTCTCTCTCTCTCTCTCTCTCTCTCTCTCTCTCTCCCTTCCTTCTCTTACACATTGTGGCTTGCAATACATACATTTAGAGGTTATCAAGTGTATCCCTTTGCATATATTCAATGCTCAGTTCTAGACTGGTATTACCATTTCCAACAATTATTAGCACATTGGTCCCTTCTCTGTCTTACCTAATCGCTGACTCCCACATACTTGTGATAGATTCCACCCACTAACAAGACCTCCTGATCCATGTTTTGCCTGACCTTGGATATTGGTATCGTACTATTTAATTTTTTATATCCCTAAAATAAATGCAGTCACTCTATATCTGTCCTTTTCCCTCTGGCTAATTTCACTCAGCATGATCCTCTCCATGTCCATCCATTCATAGGCAAATTTTATAACTTCTATGATGCACTAGTTTTTCTGCAATGAGCTATCCAGGTGCTTGATTTCACTCCCTGTTTTTGTGTGAAGTTAACTTCCGTTTTCTATGCATCATGGTGTGAAAAAAGTTTACATAATTTCTATCTTTTTTATTTTATTGAGGTATGCTTTGTGGCTCAGCATGTGGTCTATCTTGGAAAATGTTCCATGTGCACTGGAGAAAAATGTGTATTCAGCTTTTTGGGGGATGAAAAGCCCTGTTTATATCTACCAGCCCTCTTTCTTTCATTTCTTCCTTCAGGGTCAGTATTTCCTTGGTGAGTTTCAGTCTTGTGCATCAATAGTTGATAGAGTAGTGTTGAAATCTTTATGAGTACTTTTTCTTTCCTGAATATTAACCCTTTTTCTGATGTGTTGATAGCTAATTGAATAGGGGAAAATTGCATTAACACATCAGAAAAAAATATATTTCAAGTTTAACTATTGTAGTTTGGGTCTCATGCTTTCAGTTTTGTTTTTTACACTGTACTCAAAATTTTATGAGAATTCCAGTTGCTTGTGATTACTTTTCAACTCTCTTCCAATAGCGTATTTGGCCTTGTCTTAATCCATGAGATATACTTTATATTTTACAGAGAGGAAGAAGTATACTATTAGCAGAGAGGAAGAAGCCTGCCCAGCTCCCCACCATGACTTCGAGGACCGTCAGAGAGACACAGGTGGACAGGTCAGCAAGAATCTATTACTTCCATCTCAGTCTACACATGGGACTTTGGAAAAGTCAGTCTGGGGAGTGTGTCCATAGCCAAACACATGGAACGAAGTGTCAACCCCTGGGCCAAGGTTGAACCCAAGAGCCTGCAAGAAGTCAGAGGATCCCCACCATGCGGGCTGCCATTTTCAACATCCAGACTCCATACCTCGTCAGAGCTCCACCCAAGAGAAAAAGCGATCTCTCCTTATTGTGGTTCATCAGTAAATGCACGAACTGAGAGCCTACTACTGAGTATACCACCTGCATGGCAGACCCTGGCAAGCTACCCATGTCGTATTTGATATGCCAAAACCAGTAACAATTATAGGCTTCATTCCCATGACCTGAACGAATGGTTTGAGGCTCTTCATGTTCCTGGAGCGAGCAGTTGCCCTTGAGCTACACTAGCATGCACCAGGACTACAGGACTATAGAGATGTTACTGGTGCCCCCCTCGAGCAGAGCAGATGGATGAACAACAGGAAGACAAGTGATACAAGTGATATACTTTACAAAAGGACAAGTTAAACTGCTACATGTTACTTAAAATTCGATCTCATTTTGCTGGCTGCTTAATGTACTTCATACTCTAATGCTGCTAATATATGGACAAGTTCTATATAGTAGCATTGACTGAAAGCTTATGTATGCCAATCAATGTGTTGAAAGCTTTACATACATTATCTTAATTTTTAGAAGTATCTTGTGAGGGTAGGGACAAAATTATATACAGATGAGGAAGCCCTGAGAAGTTCAGTAGCTTGCCTAAAGTCACACAGTTCATAGGTAAACAAACTGAGGCTTGAATCAGAGCTCATATTTATTAATGCAAAACTATATTGTTGCTGTATAGTGCTCCTTGCAGAGAAGCTATGAAGGGTAAAACCGCTGATGAGTTTGAAAGTTTTTGTGATGCTCTTGTTTTCACTAGAGGAACTTGCCTGAATTCTTCCATTAGCCAATGGCAGACCTATCAGAACCCAAATCACCAGAATCCACATCAGGAAATCTTTCCATCCCACTGCTCAGTCTAATTCAATGCTTTGGGCAACTTAGATTTATTTTCAGCTTTTTTGGTGGTGACCAAAATCTGAAAATCATTTTGAGACCTTTGAAAGAAATGCATGAATCTAAAAGGGTGAAGTCAGGTCAACTTTCCCTCTGGGCCAAAACATAAGATTATAAATTGTCAAATTTGGGTCAGTTCAGATCTAAACACCGTCTCTAAAATGTTTCTCCCACACAGTGTTCTCTGGCAAGGAAAAGAAAATAGGGCTATTTGGAGTATTCTGCGAGAAAGGAGAGGAAAAAAAGGACTCCTGTGGGCATTGTTCTCCCACAGCGCCATCTAGTGGAAATATATGGTTTTCGTTCCTCTCCAGAATGTTTTTCAGATCTAACACTTGGCTCTTGGGATCCTGGTGAGACTTGCTTCTTGCTGATATGGAACAATATTCTAAGAATAGGGAAGTCCCAGACCATTCCCACAGAGTGTAGTAAACTCCCTAGTAGAGACAATTAGTAGAATCCAGTGTTTAAAAGTAGTATCTCCAGGCTCAGACAAACTTCCATTTCAATTCTGACTTGTTCTATACCTACCAAGTATGTGACCTTGAAAAAGAGTACCTAGACAAAGGGATTTACATGATAATCCCTAAATTTCTGTAGGGCAAGCCACAATGTAATAGAAGAGAGAGAGAAAGAGAGAGACAGAGAGAGAGAGACAGAGAGAGACAGAGACAGAGAGACAGAGAGAGAGACAGAGGCAGAGAGACAGAAAGAGAGAGAGAGAGAGACAGAGAGAGAAAGAGAGAGAGAGAGGAGGTAAAGTGCCTGCCATAAGGCAGGCTGGGGAGGGAGGGAATCAGGGGCCATTGGTGGTGGGAAATGGGCACTGGCAGGTCAGGTGCTGGAATAATGTATGACTGAAACCCAATCACAGACATTTTTGTAATTATGTATCACACGTGGTATAATAAAAAATGTTTTAAAAAAGATAACCTTATCGTCTCCAAATTCCAGTTCTGAAAAAATGGGGGCAAATAACTGCTGCGTAAGACCCCTCTAAAAAGTAAAAAAAAATGATAGATGTTGACTATAACATTGTGTGACGTAGAGGACAATAATGGCGATGAAGCACTGAACATGGTGCCTTGAACTTACTCAAGGCTCATTGCCTGAGGCTACCATCAGTACATGGTGGTACCTTTGGGACCCAGAAGTGGGGTGCTAGACTTTACCTTAGGGAGTTCAAAGCAGGCATACATATAATGAGACATTCGAGAGGTTTGGGGAGTAAAGAACCGTTTGACCACTTTCTCCCTAGTGAAAAGTAATAGCTGTAACATGTGGGTAAAGAGACCAGTGGGGTTCACCTCCCTTATCCCTAATTCATGAGGAATAGACAGCATCCGTGGCCTCAGAGGTACCAAGAATTTCAAAGAGAGCTTTTGAGCTGGAATCTGATATGGAAACTTTTAGAAATTATTGGAATTGGAACCCAGACTAAGTGTGGTATGCTTCCACAGTGGGTAGACAGAACCTGACTTGAAGTTAGGTGCTGAGAGAAAAATGACTCGTATGAGCTACTGTTTGTCCTGTTTTTATTCTACTCTAGTTTATTTTTAATTTGATTTTAATTTAGGCGCTGTGATTGACAAAATTAGTCACAGCTGAGTTTCAGGACTAGAATGTTCCACCACCTATGCCATCACAAGGTCAACTTTCCTCTACCAAAGTCTTCAGATCTCTCTCATCCACCAATCTGACCGCTCGGCAGGAACATTTACAAGTTTCTTCGTATCATTTTGAGCTCATGTTTTCAGTTTTGTTGGCTCTATGGCTCAGATATATAGTAAATGCACAACTCCTCACCACCTGCGTATACAAGGCCCCTGCCCCTGCCCATTACCTCCCGTCCACCTCTTCCTGCTTTCCCCATTCAATTACTCCTCTGTCTGCATTAATTTTGACTTTGTTGTGGTGTAATAATGATAACCTCTAAATGTATGTATTGTAATCCACAATGTGTAAGAGAAGGAACAGAGAGACAGACAGAGACACAGAGAGAAAAGAGATAAAGAACCTGCCATAGAGGCAAGCTAGGGAGGGGGGGAAGGGAATCAGGACATTGGTGGTAGGAAATGGGCACTGGTGGAGGGATGGGTGCTGGAACACTGTATGACCGAAACCCAAACATGAACATCTTTGTAATTGTATATCTCATAGTGGTATAATATTTTAAAAAATAAAAAATAATGATTTATTGTTTATTTGTCCACCATTACATTAAAGAAGCATAATGGTGTCTGATTACTTCCCACTACAAACATGAACAGTTCTGGGTCTTTCTCTGGGGTGCTCTCCCAACTATGTTTGGGACCCACCATCACCATATTCGACTATAGGCACAACTTGTCTTTCTACAAACCCCTAACAATTTGAGGCTATTCCTATTGTGCTCATCCTTCAAAATTTATACTTGTTCACTTATTTATTCACAGAATGGTTTCTTCAAATTTATTGGAATATCATTAGCACTGTATTCGTTTAGGTGCACCATATGACTGGTATTACTGTTTTGTGAAAGCGATCACTAGTTAGCGGCTGTCACCATATACAGTGATTTTTCTTTATTTATGATAAGAACTATTATGAATTAGTTCCTGTGCCAGACCTAGCCCTGGGTTTAAGGCACTTAGAAGTGACCAATGCCGGTTCGATCCCTAGCACCACACTTGATGCCCCTAAGCACCACCAGAAGTTATCCTTGGACACAGCACAGAGCCATGAGTACTGCTGAGCATGGTTCAAAAACAACAACAAAGATTTACTTCCTTAGCAATTGTGCATCATGCAACACAAGATCCTGCTGTGTATTACATGCCATAACTTACTACTAAAAGTTTGTGCCTTCTGACGCCCTCCATCCTTTGGTCCATTTGTCTCTCCCTCCCTGCTCCCTACCACTGACAAGCACCAATATGCTCTTTACATCTAGGAGCCTCTTTTTTATATTCCTCATATAAATGAGAATAGTGTATCTTTTCTAAATTAACTTAACAAAATGCCACTGAGGTTCATCCGTTTTGTTGGAAATGAAGACATCTCATTCTTTTTATGACTTAGTAGGATTTTCCTGCATATAGACCACCATTATCTGGTTATTCATCCATGGACCCTTAGATTGCTGCTGGATCTTGGCTATTATAAGTAATACTGCCTAACATGCAGGCGTGTTTTTTAAAAAGATTATGACTTTTTAGATGTGCTCCATGAAACATCAACCTGTGTCTCTACTACACTAAGTTCACCATTTTCAAAGTCCAATCCCATCCCTCTCCATTCACTCGACCATTTCACCTTCCTTTCCCATAACTCTCCCTCTTCTCTGCATCCAGTTGACCACTTTTAGCCGTCTTTCCTGCACCACCTACATTCTCTTCTAGTTTGGATAGTTCAAGCCATCTCCCTTTCTCTTCTCTTTTACAACCTAACAGTTTTCTTTTTATTGTATTTAGTTCATTTGGTTTGCCATTTGGAAATCATGTCTTTGCTTTATTTCATGAAACAGATAATGCTTTTGACTTTTTTAATATAATTCTAAGGTAGACTATGATTTAAGGAAAGTTCATGTTTAGGACTACCAAGTGCTCTCCACACTGGTTCACTTTTCATTCTCGACACCCTTAGAGGTGAGTTCCTAGAAACATCCTTTTGCAATCTCATTCTTTCAGTCTCTCAGGCTTTCTAGTGGCAAAGGAACTTAACAGCTAATCTGCAAAAGCAAACAACATTTAAGGAGATTAGGGAAGTCAACAGATAAAAACCTCCCTCCTTGATAACCTGTGGAGACGGTCCATTCTGTAGATTAGTTTCAAGTTTAGTCCTAAAGAGGTGCTAAGTGGAGTTAAAGGGAACTTAAAGCTCTACCTGGAAGGCCACTACTGCAAAGAGGCTGACTGGGCACTACTTCCGGTTTGTTTTGGGTTCTGATCAAACCTTTCTGTGTGTTTTCTGAGAGCAGATAGGAGCAAAGAACACGGAAATGAGTGTGAAGTTTACTGCTGAAAAATCTGCTAAAACAGGTCAAAGAGCTGTTTTGAGGAGCTAATTAGTATAGAAGTTAGGGTGCTCTCATTGCACACAGCTGATGCCGTTTCATTCCCCAGCACCTCATGTTCCTCCACGCCCTGCCAGGACCTATCCCTAAGCACAGGGCCAGGAGGACGCCCTGAGCACCACCAAGTGTGGCCCCAAACCAAGAGACAGACAGACACAGGCAAAAGATCTTTTGACCCAGGGACTTGATACCAAGCAGGAATTATTGAGTAAGAACAGTGCCAATGAGGTTGTATTTTACAAAGGTAGAGTGTAACAGTCTTATGTAAAGACTGAGATTCTGGACGTGATGGTAATGCTTGTCAAGAGGAAGTTAGGACTCCTGATACAATACATAGGGACAAGAGGGGAAAGACAGGGTGAGACTAGAAAGGACTCCAGGGGTCAGAGACATTATAGCTGGTAAGGCACTTGCCTTGCACATGGCCAACCCAGTTTAGATCCCTGGTACCCCATATGGTCCCGCTAGCTTGCCAGCAGCAGTGATCCCTGAACCCAGAGTCAGGAGTAAGCCCTGAGCAGAGCTGCGACCTAAAAAAAAAAATAAAGAAAAAATTCTAAGAAGGGCCCCCTAGGAGGGCCCAGAATATGCACCTAGGCCTGTTTGGTGCCGCCTACTTTAAGCCCCAGCTGCGCTTAGCTTGCAGCCCCTCCCAGCTCTGCTAGGAGGCTCTGAATCCGCTCTAGCACTTGTAAAAGCCAAAAGGTCACCTGAAGTATGCATTTCAATAGAGATGTTTACTCGGATTCATCTCTAGATAGCCCAGACTAGGATAGGCCAGGCTGGGAAGTTTTGCCGGATTTCTGTCTATAAAATAATTTGGGAGAAGAGAAAAGCCTTTTTAAAACTGCGCCAGATTCCTGAGTTTTCATCCATTCCCCGCCAGCCCCGAGGTAGAAGGGAACTCGCTTCCTGGCATATGTTGGGGACCCCAGCAGCTCCCGACATAGGCCACAACAGGCAAATCTTTCAAATATCTTTGTCTTCTCCTAGTACCTTTCTCTCAAGCCCAATGTAGAGAACTCACCCATTTTTTCTAGCGAAGAGAATATAAGAATAGTTTTGAGCCAGAGCAACTGTACAGCAGGTAGGGCTTTGCAGGCAGCTGACACAGGGCAGGGGGTGTTGAGGCCTGGCATCCTATATTGTCCCCTCAACAGGAGTAACCCCTGAACACTGCTTGGTATGGGCCAAAACCTTTTAAAAAAAAAAAAGAAAAAAAAGTTTCTCCACATTTTCTAGGCTTTCTTCTTAAAGATACCTCATTCCCCACCTTTCTTCCTTCTCCCATCCCTTCCTCAAATAGATAGTTTTCAATCTTGACTGCCTGAGAAAAAGAACCGAGTGTGCTATAACAAGTTCTAGGTGAAAGGTCTCAACTTAAATCTCGTATCTCAAAATCTACATGTGGATTAAGGCACTTGATTGTGTGAAGCTGACCCAGGTTTGATTCCTAGCACTGCATTCCATAGGGGTCCCCCTGCACCCCGCCAGCAGTGATCCCTGAGTGAAGAACCCAGAGGAAAGTTCGAGCACTGATGGATGTGGCTCAAAATCCAAAGAGCAACACTAGAAAATTGTACATTTCTGGGGTCGGAGCGATAGTCCAGCGGGTAGGGCATTTGCCTTTGCACGCGCTGACCCAGGTTTGATCCCGGCATCCCATAGGGTCCCCGAGCACCGCCAGATGTAATTCCATAGCGCAGATCCAGGAGTAACCCCTGAGCATTGCTGGGTGTGACCCAAAAAGAAAGAAAAAGAAAACTGTACATTGCTTTTAAATTCATTTTAATATTAGAAACTGCTCATACTACCAAGTGGGTGCTCAGACGACATAGGATTCTCTTCGTGATACTTGATTAGCCAGCAGGGTAGTATCAGGACCCAAAAATACTGTCTGATACCTGCAGGGATCACCAGGGCCAGCCCTCGTCAGGGGAATCCAGGGCTATACCAAAAAGCTTGGGGGGCTCTAACGGGCTAAGAATCAATTTAGGTCTAATCCTTATACTATCTCTCCAGCTCCAGTTCTTCTTGGGGACAGGGGTCACCCAAGACTGCACTCAGCAATGCACAGGGGACCACGCAGTTCTCTCCACTTGTCAACAGAAATTTGAAAAAAGGAAAAATGGAGGGGATGGGGTATAGAAAAAAGGGTAATAAAGTTTCTCCTAATTTTGAAGTTATTGTTTCATAATTCCTACTAATAATTCAAAAAATATTACAATATTCTATTCCATAGAATTCTATAAATGCAAGAGCTGAGCGCCTACTAGTATCCCACCCACACGGCAGAGCCTGGCAGCTACCCATGTCATATTTGATATGCCAAAACCCAGTATCAATTATGACGTGAACGGAATGGTCTGAGGCTCTTCATGTTCCTGCAGCGAGCAGATGCCCTTGCGCTACACTAGCATGTGACAGGACGTATGGAGATGTTACTGGTGCTGGCTCGAGCAAATCGATGAACAATGGGAAGACAAGTAATACAAGTGATAGTATTCTATTCCAGTAGCTGTATCAAAGAAACAGCTTTGTGCACAATTCTCAATTCATGTACTGGTCACTTGTCTTCTCGTTGTTCACTGATTTGGTCGAGCAGGTGCCAACAACGTCTCCATTCGTTGGGAATGAGGTCCATTATTGTTACTGTCTTTGGCATATCAATTACACCACCAGTAGCTTGCCAGGCTCTGCCGTGGCCCTGGGTTCATCCCAAGGGGGCCCAGTCCTTTTCTTCAATGTCAGACCATCAACCATTCAGGGCCCATGGGGCAGAACCATGTACTGGTATTCTACAATAAAGGTTAACTGCTTAGTGAAATTTCATACATCTAGAAATCAGCACATCATTCAATTAGTTTTATGGTGGTAATATCGGCTTATTGGAGCCGGCTCAAGCAAAGAGATGAACAACGGGAAGACAACTGACAAGTGACAATATTGGCTTATAAAATATAAATGTTATGATTTTTGAGTACAGTGTTACCATGGCACACCCACCACTAAAGTGCCAAAATCCCTCCATCAGTTTATTATCTTGAAATTCTGTTTGAGTAACATTTTTAAACTGGTCCATTT
Source organism: Cryptotis parvus (assembly GCA_021461705.1). Lineage (NCBI taxonomy): Eukaryota > Metazoa > Chordata > Mammalia > Eulipotyphla > Soricidae > Cryptotis > Cryptotis parvus. Next base: position 44,564 of record JAJIBD010005258.1, read on the forward strand.
TGATGCATAAAAAAAGCACAAACCGATTTCATAACATGAGTGGGTTTATTTAGATTCAAGTGCAAACTTAAAAAAAGAACAGAGCTTTTCATCAAGAATAAACACGAAAACTTTAGGACAATTCTATAATCATGCATTTTTAACAGAAAGTAAAAGTATGACTACATTTTAATTTGCAACTATATTTGAAAATTAAAATATCACTAAATTTCAAATACCACAAATCTTTTCCTATTTTTCATCTTGCTACCTCATAAAAACTTTTCTTCTAACACTTCCTATCAGGAAAATATAGACAATGAATTGCTAATCAGTTCCTATGATCGAAGAAACATTAATTTCAGCATCTGACTTTTTTTGAATCCTTCACCTCTAGTTAATTTCTGAAAAGCCATAATTATACTGCTACTCTAGAAAAAACAATGATTACAAATATCAAGGCTGTAAGACACTTTCATGTAATTAAAGCAAAAATCATAAGTATTCAACTTAAAAATGTACATAATTATTCCTGATCTTAAAGCACAATTTTATTTGACGATTGGCATAATTATAACAGTGAACGATTTAAACAGGTATAAAAATGTAAGATCAAAATCGGTAGGCTCAAATACTTGAAAAGTCACTATGAGTATGGAAATATCTGTGCACATAAACACATAGAGTTTCAGATGGAAATTCTGGGGCGGGGGTAGTGGCATCTCCCTGGTCCCTTAACAATATTTTGATTTTCACAAAGACTTAGCAGCACCCAACCGTAAGTGTTGTAATTACAGATGTCTAAAAGACCTCTACAACAGCTTAGTTGGCAGTGTTGTAGCTTTTGGGAGATCCGAAGTATGCATGGACTCACATACGTGCACTCACCATCCAACTGGGGGTGGGAGCCACCTACTGAAAGAGTCTATCAAAAAGCATCCTTAAAAAACCAAGAGTGGGCCAGAAACAGTAGAAACTGAATAGTAGTCTACAGAGTAATAAGGTGTTTCACTCTTCAAAGGCAAGTAGGGAGAAAAGAGAAGACGTACATGTCACTTCAGCGAGAACTTGCCACGCTTGCAATATGAACACTACACAGAAAACTTTACAAAAACCTTCATTCTTGATTCTAATAATACCAGATGATTTTTCATTTAATCACCATATACAGAACATTTTAAATATTTCTTCCATAAATACTTTAGAGCAAAAGAATTCACTTTGTTGCAGTGGTGGCCACATCTGTACAAAGCAATGTAATAAGCAACATATATATATATGTAAACAACATATTTATATATGTATATATATAAAATGATTAAGAAAAAGTGCAAAGAATAACAGTATTAAGATTTTTATGCTTTTTACAGTAACTATGGTTCAAGTGTGTATACTATCAGGGACATATGGTCCCAGATTTTAATTAAAAGTTTAAAAGAAGCCCACACACCAGGTTACTACACAGATAATCAGTCACTGGTAACTTCCCTTCTCCACACCTAATATTTCCAGTTTCTAAACTCTTCACCAGCAGGAAAAAGTAGCAACAGTGTTTTTCCTTTTAACGTCGCAAAAACTCATCCAGTTAATCACTCATAGATTCAAACCAGATATTGGGAATTCATTCATCGCTACCCGCATTGCTAAAACGAAAGCAAAACCAAAGGCCTTCTGAAATCTAAACTACCGCTCCAGAATAACAAGAGCAACAGCCTGAAATTACAAGTGCAATTTCACAGAAAAGGATTCTAAAATCCATCCCTGTTGTCAAAGATAAATTCAGAAACTAAATCTCCTTTCCAGGGTTAGTGCTGCACAATGATCCTGGTTTTACATGCTTAGGATTTGACATTTATTGAAGAGAAAAATGCTCTTTCTCAAAATTGAAATAACTTCCTATCATTTATTTTGCTCTTAGTGGCAATCTTGTTTTTGAACAAACACTGAAGGGCAATTCTCAGCAGTTTAAGAAATGTACTTTCCCCTCTCAAGTCATTCAACAACTACATTTACAGACATTTAGACATGAAAGCTTTAAAATAGCAGCCCAGTTTTCCTTGCAGTCTATTGCTAGATAATTTGAGTGGGTTTATGTTATTTCATTTGTATTCAGAGCACATCATTATTCACAATAGCACAATGATTCTAGACCTAACATATGTAACAATTACGAATCCTAAAATGATTCCCAAGGTAGTACTTGGTTTTGAATATTATATCATGATTGAATTTTCAAGAGAATGGGTTGGGAGATAATTGTAAAATCCTGCAGCACTCATGTTTTGGGTAGTGTTAATGTATCTTTTGCCATGCTTAATATTTAAGCTTCTTTTTAACTAGGAAGACAGTAGCCAGTAGATGCTGCAAATTTCTTCAAACTACATTCTACTCCAACTCAAATTTATGGTGGTCCAAATGAAATATGTTTAAGAAAGCAAGTACATCTTAGGCTAATTTAAGAAAAACAATTTCTGCCCTAAAATTAATAACAGCAAAGGGCAAGAGCTTTTCACTCTCAGCTACACTATAACTACACAAAACTAACTGAAAGAGACTCAAGGACTAATCCCCTTTTGGTTGTTTTTTTTTCCTTCTTTTTTAAATCCCATGTCTTTAGAACGATTTACCTTACATTCTAACAGCAGCTCAACGAACGCTTACAAATCTCGAACTGAAAACCAGCAAGCATCCTCCATCCTAACTGAGAATCAGATAGCAGCATTTTATTTGCCCCGTACATGCGCTCAATATCTTTGAGGTAATGGTTCTTCAGCTCTTTCCTTTTCAGTTTGAATGCATCCGTAACCAAACCAGTTTCAGGGGTCCAAGGCTCAGGGCTTAGTCGAACCTTGATGGGAATTTCAAACCGCTCCAACTTCACTGAAATGACAAGGAAAAGGTGGGAGAAAGTGAAGAGAGGGGAGACAGAAAGATAAAACATGAGGGGTTTTTTTTGTTTGTTTGTTTTTTGCATTTTGGGTCACACCCGGCAATGCTCAGGGGTTACTCCTCGCTGTGCACTCAGGAACTACTCCTGGCGGTGTTTGGGGACCATAAGGGATGCCGGGGATCGAACCGGGACGGCTGCGTGCAAGGCAAACGCCCTACTGGCTGTGCTATCGCTCCGGCCCCAGAAAAATAAAACATGAGTTTTTGCAGGGCTGGACAACATGACTTCCACGATAAGCAAAAATAACCCAAAATAACCATTTTGCATTGTTGACAGTTTACAGCTCCCTTACGCAGGTGCCTGAAATTATGTGCGTCTGCAACACAAGGAAAGAAGCGGAGCTCAAAACAGCCCTATACTGACGTTCCTATATTGGATCTTAAGTTCCCATTCAAAGCAAAAAGACCGCATTAGAGCTCACAATTTGGGAACTCCCAAATATTATCTAGTACTAGAAGCTGCACAGAACACCGAGAAACTATACAGTTCTGCACAAAGAGAATTAATTGCCAAGCTGCACTCTAGAAAGACAAAAAATCCACATGGAGTATTTTATCTAATACATTAAAAACATAACCAGCAGGTGGCAGCAAATAATGAGTTTTCTAGCTACTGGAAAACCTACCACTTGCCAAAACCACTTGACATTCTTAGGAACTTACATTCTTACAAATTTAAGCATGGTATCTCACACTTACATTCAAAACATAAGGAGAGCCCACTATGAACTCTGCATAATTTTTAGATTTAACTGAATACGACCAAGACTATTTTATACTTCTTTTGTATGAATCTCAAATAAGTTTGAAACAAAATGCTAGTAAAATCCTTTATGGCACCAACCAGTTTATGATTCATACACTCCAGCTCAGGATTTGTTCAAATCCACGTCTCCAATTAGAGGCACATTATGGAGGCCTAGGGAATCCAGCATTTTATTCCATTTTCTACTTGACAGTACTTGACTCAAATCATTAGTGCTTTTATTCAGTGAAATGTGCAGTGACAAATTGATGAATTCACATTCTAGTCCATTAGTACCTTCATAGAACTACTAAGAATAATGGACCAAAGACTAAAGGACTCCAAATACTGCATTTAAAGAGGGGGATAGAGATTTCTATCAAAGGAAATTCTGGTACCCCACTGACATTAATATAAAAGTACATTATATCGTTAATACCGCAACTAACCATCTTGAAGAAAAATTACTCCTAAACCATCATTATGATAATAAAATAACTGACTTCAGTTTGATTATGTGCATAACCAACTATTATTTAAAACTTCTCAGTGTCTACAGTTAACAATAGATATGTTTTTGGGGGGAAAGCAAACTAAAATTACTATTTTTAAGCCAAAGCAGAGCCTTTATATAGGTAATTTCAAAGGCAGATGGAAATAATAGTGGCTCGCTGAGGGAAATTAGTGTGCACATATATCTACAATAGAAATATAAAATAGTATGAGTCTTCATTTAATTCCCTTGATAGGTTCTTGAAAGCTGGTACTTGAAAGCAATGGTCTTTGAACAACATCACTTCATTCTACATCAGCTGGGATTCCTATTTTCTTCATCAACACGGTAATGAAATGATATTAAACAAAATGATGTTATTCATTGGTCTGCTGCAAACAGTTCTGCTGTTACAAAGTGGGAATTAGTAGATTACAGAGGTTGGAGATAGTACAGCAGAAAAAGGCATTTGCCTTGCATACGGCTGAGCCAGGATCGATCCCTGGCACCCTCCATGGTCCCCTGAACCAGTCAGGCATGATCCCTAGGGCAGAGCCAAGAGTTAAGGCCTGAGTACAGGTGGGCACCGCCCCAAAATATACGTGTGTGCTTAAAAGTTAAATTCCTAGGAATACATGCTAAATGAAATGACAAAGTATGTTTGTATATTTATTCTATGTAATATTTGGTTGGAGGCCTTGCCCAGAGTGCTCTGCGCTTGCTCTTATGCTGAGGTATTACTCCTGGCAATGCCGGGATCAAACCTGGGACAGCTGCATGCAGAGCAAGTACCGCACACAGTCCTGTCTTTCACCCCTATAATATTCTTATTACATATTTCATAACACCCACTGTACTAAGTATCTTATGTGTAAGAGAACTAAACACATCTCATATCAGTAGGGAAGAATATGGAACTCACCTAAAATTCCAACAATAGAGCCTTATGAGAAAATTCATATACTGAAGCACTTTTAGCTATAAAAAATATAATGTAATTCTTTACGTCCTAACTTGGGATACAGGCACTGTTGCTGACAGATTAGGCCTATAGACTAGCATATACTCTCACCACCGAAACTACCATCAAGTGAATTTTTCTCCTTCCATCTTTATAAATTTCTGTATTATCCAATATTTTATAATGACTATAGGTTATGCACAACAAAAGAAGAGATAGTCCCCTTTTTGTTTTGGGACCAAACCAGCAGTACTTGTAGAGCCATGTGGCGCCAGGGATCTATCACAGAGCTCCTGAATGCAAAGTTCCAGTCCTTTAGTCCGATCCCTTCCAAGATGTTTAGGATTTTTACATAGGAAAACATCAGGTTAAAACGAGGATAACAGCTTCCAATTAAATATGATGAGCACACAGTCTAAGTTAATTGCTTTCAATGAATGAAAGCTCCCCCTGGAAATAACTTAAACATTTTTAAAATTAAGAAGGTATTAATCATAAGAAAAATACACTGCGATGAGTGAAAGGAGACCACTGAATGAGAACGTTCAAAAAACTGTATAGACAAAAACCAAATGGGCTAGTGGTAACTGACTGGGAAATGACTTGGACCAGAGAACACCAACAGATTCATCTCCCGAGCTAGTGCCTCTGAAGACAGAGTGAAGGGCTCCACTAAAAACAGGGAAGCTGGAGGCGGGAAACGTAACGCGCGCGTTCACTTGCATGCGGTGAGGCTCGCTGGATTCAATCCCCACTACCACAAAACAAGATACAAAGGCAGGAGGATCGATTTCCAGCCTCTTCAAAGGATATTTCTCCCTTATCCTGCCCTACTCTACCTAGACAGGATAACAACAGAATTAGAATTAGAAACTTGGCAGAGTATTAGAAACTTGGGACCAATGTATGTATTATAAGCCACAATGTGTAAGAGGAAAGAGAGAGAGAGAGAGAGAGAGAGAGAGAGAGAGAGGGAAAAGAAACTGCCATAGAGACAGGCTGGGGAAGGGGGAGGCAATCGGGGACACTGGTGATGGCAAATGTTCACTGGTGGAGGGATGGGTGCTGGAACACTGTATGACTGAAACCCAAACATGAACATCTTTGTAACTATATCTCACAGTGGTATAATCAAAAAATGGAAAACTCTAGCCAAAGTAGATAGCAAAGTTAAACATATATGAATTTATTTATAGGCCAGTGAACTGACTCAAAATACTGGAGTGTGCCTGGATTTATGGTGCTATAGTACAGTAGAGAGCCCTTGCCTAGAACACGGCCTGGCTTAGATCTCTGGCATCCCACAGGATCCTCCAAGCACCGCTAGCTCTTCCTGAGTAAGCCTTGAGCATTACCAGGTATGGCCCCCAACCAAACAAAAACCAAAACCTGGAGCTCCTCCTTTACATTGCATGCCTGGGTTTGATGACTAGCACCACCAGGATCACCTCTGAGCACTAGCTAAGGAACTACCCTGACACACAAGCACACAGAAACAAAGTTCAGTGAATGCGATCCCTCTCCCTCAACAGACTCACACAGCAGTCCCTGTCCTCTTTTTTTTTTTTTTTTTTTTTTTTTTGCTCTTTGGGTCATACCCTGCAATGCTCAGGGTTACTCCTGGCTCTGCACTCAGGAATTACTCCTGGCGGTGCTCGGGGGACCATATGGGATACCGGGGATCGAACTTGGGTTGGCTGTGCGCAAGGCAAATGCCCTACCTGCTGGACTATCGCTCGGCCCCAGTCCCTGTCCTCTTATGTGCTGCTACTAACTATTGGGTCATGAGACTAAACAAGTGTTCCTAGAAGAAATGGAAGGGGCCCAAGACGATAAAACATTTAAATATCTTCTTAGTGAATGCCCCCAATCTTTACAAATGCTATTTAGCACCTTATTCCCAAATATGAATGGAGAGGCAAGAATCAGCAGATATATTAAAGCAATGACCAACATGAACACAAAACAGAACTTGGAGGAAACAGTCAATGAGAAATAAACTTAAAAAAGAATTCTGTTTCAATAGGCTGATCACATGATTTTTTTCAATATTGTATTTGAATAGCTTGATCACATGATTTTTTTTCAATATTACACCCATATAGAGCCACTGGATGTTCTCCAAGGGAAACTGAGGACAATAAAGAGCTCTTGGAAATTAAAATTCTGATTATAGATATTGGAAATCCAGTAGAAAGAAGAGGGGACAATGTAGATGAACTGGCAGATAGAAAAACAAAACCATCAAGAGAGGAAACAAAAGGATAATAAAGAATAAAATAAGAGGTGGGTAGCAAGGTGCCCACAACATAAAAACTCACCCCAGGTAGAAACAAGCACAGCAAGAACCAGAAAGGGAAAAACTGGTAAAAGACAGAAAAGATGAACAGATATTTATTGGAACTGAGGTCTAGAGCTCTCTGCACTCCAGGTTAAATATTATACATTAATAATTAAGAGATTCCTACCAATCCAAGCCGATCATTAATGAGCAGTCAGAAAAAAAACTGACTCAGCTCCAAACACAGCTCAGATGGTCATGAACAGTGATGCTGTGTCATGCAATACAGAACTAAGGGGCGCGGGGGGCTAGGACCAAGGGCTATGGCTGCTTTGAGTATTCACTTGGCCTTTCCTACCAACACCAGTAGATGCTGACCTGGCTGTCCCTGCAGAAGGCCGCGTTGGCCCCTAGCACCACTGGATACTGAGAGGCATGCCCCTCGCCAGGCACAAGCACTAATTCATCAGGACTGCTCCACGGGCCACGATGTCACTGGGAGTGGCTCCCAGGCCAGTATGTGCAGACCTACTCTCCCCCCTAAAAAAATTAGATAAGCCATACTACTTTATGCTATTTACAATTTTTTTCCAAGATGAAAATTCACCATACTGTTATGTGTAGCTTAACAATGAGGATATGTTCACAGAAATGCCTCATTACGAGACCTTATCATTATGAAGAATGCCTATGATATGCCAGAGCTACAGAGTATAGTCAACATATGGAACTACTGGAACAAACATACATGCATCAACCAAAACACTCTTGAACCTGACTGTAAATGCTTACGATCAGTATTTTTTGACTCTGTATTTTATTTGTAAAACAAGCATACGCATTATCTTTAAGAGCAGAGTGCATAGACATTAGCATTATATGACTTTTTAGGGACTTTAATAGAAAAGTTATTTCTTACTGGCATTTGCAGCTTCTCTAATTTCTTTCAGTATTTCAGCTTCCATGGCAGGGTTATTGCAGATATCAACCCAAGTTCCTTCCACCCCTTTCTGTTGTGCCAAAAGTGTCAGCTTTTTCTGATTAGGAACCACAAAACTGATCACATACGACTGGTCACTAAAATATTAGGGAATGAAACAAGAGAAATTGAGAACAATTATAAGTTATTCAATTTACTTATCCTAAAATACACTTTGGACTATTCCAAACTACATTTCTCTTATTTGGTAGTCTCATGAAGAAAGTTAAGTTCATAGAATTGGCATAAAGACAGACATATACACAGAAGAGAGCTCTGATACAAACTCTTACATATAAAGTCAATAGATCTCTTCTACAATTTTTTCTTTTATTCAAAATATATAAGACATCAGTAAAGTAACAAACTTTTAAATGAAACATTTAAATCTTGGCTAAAAAGCAGACACAATACTGAACTGAAAAAATAGGCACATGCCATATATCAGATAAAGGGCTAATATCCAAGATAAACAAGGCTGTCACAAAACTCAACACAAATGAAAAACATGCCCATCAACAAATGGGGAGAGAAGATGAATAGACACTTCCATAAGGAGGGTACCATGAGCTCCAGCAGGAATGACACTGAGCACCACAAATTGTGGCCTAAAATTAAAAAAATAATTTTTTAAAATTAAAAAAAATAAGACTCCCTGCTCCTCAA